>CM041785.1:49522628-49826233 GCA_023375725.1 Nephotettix cincticeps
TCACAATTTAAATTTATTTTAGGGGCCTATCAATCCTAAATTATAAGTATGGTCGATACTCAATATGTTCTCACTGAATGTATAATTCACTTGAAAGTTAAATAAAAGACATCCTAGACGCATCTTTAACAAATTATAGTGAATTTTTGGTACTTTAGTATAAGACGGATGCCACTTGGCCAACATACCGCGCTCTGCGGAGTTAGGTTAGGTTGGTTATTAATAGTATAAAATATTATTAACGAGATAAAAATATCAATAAAGGACCTAATTTAACTGTCAGCAGTATCCCGTATTTAGGATGTAACACAACAGTGGCATACGGTTAATACCAAAGTAACGAATTTTTAATCAGTTAATCATTACTTTCAATTAAAATCATAACTTGGATCATCAAAGTAAAAAACTAAAATTGATATCCTAAACCTTGGATGAAAATGATGAACTTAGAGATGATCCAAAAATATTAGCAAATATTTTGATTTTATAAACAGTTTTGAGGTAACTTATTGTGTTTCGTGTGGGTGGGTTACCAGACCATAAAACATATCTTTCAAGAATAAAATAATTGTGTCTCCTCCATGATCTTCTTCCATGATGATGGTTTTGTTACCATCGAGCCTATGATAAATATAGTCTAATTTCCTATAGGAAATTTGCTAAAGTTTCATCAATAAAATATTTAACAATTAAAATATTATCCGTTAAGAAAGTCCATTTGACGTCATTCACTTTTGACAAAATCCCCTATATAGAAATCTTCAATTACAACTTAGTTACTAAATACACAAAAGCAATTCTAATCATCAAGAAACAAATTTTAGAAAAATGCTAACAACACCAAGACAAATGTGACATTTGTGAAACTGTTAGCCTAATAGCAAAAATGATGAAAACAATAAAATTTTAACTCTCTAGGTGCCTTGTAAAGATTTGACCAGTGACATGTGACTTTTGCAGATTTTGCAGTAAATTATTAAATTGCTCATATAACATTTAAATTTTGAATACATACATATGAATTCATATATTTTCATGAAGAGTATTAAATTTGATCCACAGAAAATTTAATTTTTTGTCCTTACCTTATTCTTAGGATTTCCAACAGGGCTTTGAATCCGAAAGTAAAAACATAAATAAAATACTTTGTTCCTGGACAATAATGACCACCAAAAAATTTTAGTTTACTAAATATAACTAAGAATTTTAGCATATAAATTTTGTTCCAAATTTCATGAAGAAAAATGAAACATACATATATGCAAACTTCTATCGACAGGCTTTTATGTGAATAAATTATAACACGCACAAAACCAGCGCAACAATAAACAAATACATACGATGCGATTGTTAGCGCAGACAAACATCACCTGACAAAATACAACGCAGACCAATGCAATCCAGAAAAAAATGGCTATATTGGTTAAGTAAAATGTAGCCCACTAAAATACGAGTATTTTCATATACAATACATGTGGGTTTCGATCGATCTCACGTTATTTTTTTCTAGTGAAACGGCGACTTCCAAAATCAGGCGGGTGGCACTCGTAATCACATAAAAGCCCACCAGAATTCGGGTGGGTGGCACCTAGAGAGTTATCAAAAAACACAAAAGAACATTAATACAAAGGTAATGCATAGAAAAGGATGTCATCATATCAATAATTTCTTTATGAAATTACCCTAAAACTGAAGATATAGTGTGAGAATACTTACATTGTCTCATTAGTGTTTTACATAGTTAGTTGTTTTAATTGTCTTTAGTGAGGAATCATTACGATCATCCGAAATAAATGCTAAAATCCTTTAAGTATAGATATTTGAAGAAAAATGTATTCAGCCCAAGGCATCGAAAAATAAATGCAATCTTACTAGGGAATTATCACCAGCAGCTGATACAAAAGATAGTACCCTAACAATGAGAACCAAAATAAACATACAGTGGAGCCCGCTAATCCAATATAATTGGGACCGGGCCCATTTCGGATTAAGCGGGTTGTTATTAAGTTAACGATAAATTTTTAAGTAAAAAGTGCAAATACATAACTACACCGAATCACGTCCATCCAGTATGAGAAACAACCAACTTCATTATGAACGGCAATGCTCTGCAAGGCTAAATTTTCACCGATCAGCAAGTTGTATATATGGTTTTGAGATGTCCGCACATTTATCTAGCGCTACGCTACGTAGAACCAAGTCCGTCGCGACACTAGCCGATACTATGATCCTCCAGAGACGCTGGCGCAATTACTTTTCGAAAGAGAGGTGTTCTTCTCTGACAAAAAAATTATACAGACTTTTTAAAACCAATATACCGTAGTTTTGTTCTTTGACACTGTTTTATTTTGTTTATTACATTTTCCAATGTAAAAACTTACTGTAATTTTTATGAATAAACTTTATCATGTTCTTTCTACATTTTTTAGATTTTTATTTTTTCTTGATTTTGATTTCAGATTTTTGGATTTTGGATTAGCGGGGCTCCACTGTAACGATAGACTTACCGCTTGGCCATTTTATACCAACCTTTTGACCATCAGCTGTATGGGGGTTTCTGCAACCTCGGCATTTGCAATCAATGCATGGTTTGCTATCTGTATAACAAGCACATCTCTGGCCACAACAGGTCAGTTTTCCTGGAACGGCTGTGGCATTTCCACATCGACAGCCGGTTTTTACAGTTCCAGATGAACTCGATTTTCCTCTTGT
The DNA here is from genome assembly GCA_023375725.1 of Nephotettix cincticeps. Taxonomy (NCBI): domain Eukaryota; kingdom Metazoa; phylum Arthropoda; class Insecta; order Hemiptera; family Cicadellidae; genus Nephotettix; species Nephotettix cincticeps. Next base: position 49,525,341 of record CM041785.1, read on the forward strand.
TTGTTTTTTACTTGGGATTATTCCACTATTCGAAGCTGTCTGAACAGTTTGGCTCTGAAACAATCAGTTTTAAAACACCATGATTAGTATTTATGGCTATTAAGATTGTTTCACTCTTATTGTACCGGTATATTGTTGTATATATCACTCTTATTGTTTATTGGCATTCTCAATAGGCCTACTAACAAATTGTTGAAGTTAGACTGCTCTCGAATGATTATTTTACGAGTTATTTTGAAAGAATGACAATTAGCACAACCTGGTAAAACCTTTCATCAAGTCACATTGTCTTTAGTGTCAGAGTGATTTAAGTTTAATAACTAAGCTTAAAATAAACCCTAAATTACAGGAGATGTAGCATCCAATCAAAAATTTAGCCAGTCCTGTGATCTACATGAAAAATCATTTAAAAAAATACATAATATGTCGTTGGTTTCTCTTAGGCAGACTCCTTACACTTTAGGGACCAGTTCACAATTGAAAAGCTTACCAATGCAGTTTTCGGCGGTGGTGATAGAGTATTGACAGGTGAATGAGTGAGGATTTCATTGTTTTCACCTACAGATTCTGATGCCTTCCTTTTGATGGTTAATTTATTTCCACTACCAGCATAAAGAACAGAATATACAGTTGAACCATTGTGGACCGGTTTAAAATTGTCAGCCTCTCCATTGGGAGGCAAGGGAATTGAAATGCTTTCAAGATTACTTGTTGCTAAGGAAGCAGGGTTTGTCTGAGTAGATGTTGATGCTGAATTAGTTTGTGTTGATGTCGAGTTTGTGTGAACACATGATAACAAAAAATTAGATGATCTTGAACTTCGGAATTCATCAGCAAATCCTGCACCCTCTTGAATAATGCTTATAAGTGATGGTGTGGTGCCGTCCAACAAATTAGTACTATTTACATTGTTGCCAGTTGCATTGTTGTTCATAGTTGATAGTTTTTTATATATGGCTGAGCTTATTATATATTCACAAAGTTTTTTGTAGCATTGAAGCAGTATCCTTAACTGAACATTTTCTACATATTTCTCATAATCTTTACACCAACTGCAAGATGGTTTCAGTTTTTTCTTACCACCTTTGCAAGACTTACAGACATGGTGTTGACAATTTGTCTCTGTTGGTGTGTATGGTTCAATGAGTAGATTTCCACAAACTGTGCAGGATAAAGATTGTCTAAGGAATGGAACTAATCTGTACAAATCTGCCCATGATGTATGGTCATCTGCATTTGCTTGCATCACCAATCTACATGTTGAAACATACAAGTTAGTAGCATTCATTTTCCTGATTAAATAGGGAAAATATTTAATCTTGACTTAGTCTTGTCCTACTTCTTGGTCAACTAGCTCAAATTAATATAACTTATTAAAAAGTCAAATATTAGGTAGTAGATCTTCCAAATTAAAATTAATCAAGAGTATTATTTTCAGGTTATTCTATCTATATTTTAATCAATTTATTACTTTTTCATTATGAACTAACAGCCGAAATTACAGAATAGGTTATGATAACCAAAACTAGTCAACGCCAAAATCCCACAGCACAAAATCTCACAATTCATAGTCAATCTGCAACATTTAGTTGAGTAGTTGTAAACAATTCGCAGTTACCATTTATTTACAATTTAATTTGGTAACCTTACACAAAAACGATGTAAATAAATAACTTGATGAAGTCCAAATAGCACTACCCGAACAGTTACATACATTTGAGAGAGAACTATCAGTGATCAGTATTGCCAAATTGTCAACAAAACAAAAACCAACAGACCGCCAATGATAGTTCCAACCAGAGAGGAACGGATTATTCCTTACTATCCTTTCATTATTGTTCCAACATATCTGCAAGCTATATCACATTTTTAAATGTATCAGTATGAACTAAATAATGGACGTAAACGGCCTAGACTATTGAAAGAAATGAATACAGGATTTTGTACCTATATGAGGACTGAGTATGTGTAAAATGTACATCTATTTTTATTCTATTGACATGGATATGTCTTTGCTCAGTGAAGGGGGGGAGAAACTACCAGATCTAATGTATTGAATTGTGAATATAAAATAATAAGAACAGCTATTTGGATGAACTAAGATCATTCCCTTTAGACATAGTCATGATCTAACTTATTTCCCACAGGGAAGTAAATACAAACATTTTTGACGTGGATATGTCTTAGCTCTGAGGGGGGTGTATTGGCGATTTTTAAGATGAAAAACATGTAACAGGTTTCCATAGAAACTACCATATCTTTTGTATTGAATTTTAATATAAAATAATAAGAACAGCTGTTTAGATGAACTGAGACTCCGGATGACAAAAAACCGTACTCAGTCGTTTACAATGGCGTTAGAGGCCATCTACGTACATTTTGGTTAGTTTATGATGAAGCCTCCTATGTAGTCAAAGACAATATATAGAATGCATGTATTAATATTAAGTAGCATTTTCTATCTTAATACTTGTAGTATGATACAATAGACTAGATCTATCAGACTACTTATACGATAATACCCTTGACCTTCCTGCTTTTGAACAATAACGGATTTTTTAGGGGAATGGCAGACTGAAGAATGGCCAAGCTCGATGGCAAACTATGGAGGAATTGCAATCCCGATGGAATAGAGATGAGAGAGGACCATTGGACGACGGGACTGATTGGTGATATTGGACCTTGGCTGGATCGGGAGTTTGGTGAGGTGTACTTTTAGCCTACTCTGTTTTGCTGTGATGGGCACGAAAATGCCACCTTCAAAAAACCTTTGTTTGGAAAAAGGCCATTCGTGCCATGCTTCAGCTGCCTCCCGATGCTAGCTGTAGAGAGGCCTTCATTGAACTTGGAATTTTCACTGTCCCTTCTGTAAATTCGAAGCAGTAATTTGCAATAAAAAACACAACCGTTACACTGTCACTCCTTACCGTAGTTACAACACTAGATTCAGACTTTTCTAAAGAAAACCAAATTGCAGTGAATTAATCTATTTCAGGCATTGCCACAACATATTAAAAACATTGCACAGTTATATTCTATGCTAGTGACTAAGCTGGTAGCAAAGATGATAGAAGAACTTCTATATAAACAATACTGGTAGCCAAACAAAGTATCAGACGACAGATCAGTAATTTTTACATTTTCAGTCCATTTACGCGGTCTTGACAATTGAGCCGGATCGACTCAACCGATAACGTCACTACTCGCAGCGTGTGCTGTCCCTAGACGTTCGTCTGATGGATGTGATCTTAAGCTCTCCATTTGCACATGCGCAGCAGAACTGAAGCACTTGCTTGTTCTTAGACTTGACGGGTAAACATTTGTTTTGGTTTTTTTCTGAAAGTATGAAATCGAAATCCTTTAGTAATATGGCTGACGATGAGGACTTTCCTCTCCATAAGTGCGTCTTTGGTGGTGATTTAAGAAAATTGTCCGCATTAATTCGTATTCATGATGTTTCCAAGAGGGACAAACATGGTAATATAATTTATTCAAAAATTGTAATATGTCTAAACAATTATTATGTTTGGAACTACTCCTACCAGTACTAACATATCATTGATGGCCATAATTAAATAATTTTTAATGTTCTTAGAGTCTATTAATATTAATTAAAATCAATAATACTTCGACAATTAAATTAATAAGTGGATATTAGGGCAATAGATGTACTCTTTCTGAAACGATTGTATAGCCAATATAGATAACCTGTATAACCCCACTACAGTCATACCAGAGATAGTGGTGGTAGGTTGAATAAGTAATTAGACTAGATATTGTCTCAACTATTGTGGACAAGAGTAATCCTCTCTCATAAGCTGTGTTTTAGGAACAGTCAACTTAAGGTTTGAAGGTTGGTATACTGGTGAAAATTAAAATGAAGGGTAGCCTATGAGTGAACTGACTGGCTACTTCCTGACATTGAAAGTAATCTAAATAAAACATACCTTTATTAAACTATAGCACTATTATATTCTTATTATAATGACACTTGACATATCTAACATTTCTAAAATAGTTATTATATTTCTTGCTGACACCCTTTAACCTCAAGTAGAAAACGCTTAAGAGAATGAGGCCTATGAGAATTATCAAAGACCCCCCTGCCCCAAGGCTGTAACAAACAAAGTGTGTGTTTTCCCCGTAATGTGATCTTACCCTGCATAAGAAATAAAGCATAACCCCCCCTTGGTAGGCTATTACCAAAATTGTCTGAGTGTGTTTTGTTGGGTGATGTGATCTACATACCAAGATCCATGGTAAACTGTTGGTTAGTAAGGAATAACTTTATTATTTAGTATTCTCCATAGGCAAAGAATAATATAGGGCACTCTCAGACAACATAACCAACCGTAGACGTTAAATTTAACTTTCCTCTGGAACTGTTAGTCATAGACTAATGATTAAGATTACTAATTTGTTTTTAGTTTTTAAGCCAGTTTTAATGGTGGTAGTCAAATTATTTCATACAATTATTTTTTAGACAGAAAATTTTAAAATTAAACAAAATTTTAATTTTAAATAATTTTTAAAATTTTAAGTAAAATTTAATTTAAATTTAAAATTAAAATGGTTAACCCTAAAGCTGGCAGTGGTGTAGCCCTGTACTGTCACAGAGAAATTATTGGTTTGGTAATACAATGTTCAAACCCTTACAATACCTAATCATAAATAATAACATAACCATGGCTTGTTATATATAATTTTATTCGGAATAAGGTGAAGAATCATTGTAAATGCAGTTTACATGAACACCATGAATAAAACAAAAATAATTTAGTTGTTTAATCTTTGGAAAATTAATTTTTGATAAAATTCAATTATACTCTGTTTTGTAGATCTGTACAGGTAAGTTCTAACATCACAAGATAAATTACAAAGTGTTATAGTAAATTTTATGCAGATTCTGAAAATACTGTATAAGTAGTTTATATAAGTTATTATAGGCCTATCGTCATTTTTTTATTGGAATAGGCCTACTCTTTCATAAAAAAGAATGGTGAAACAATGGCATCAATCTAATATATCATGTATACGTCAGTTCTCCAAGATCACTCAACAATTCATAGTTCTTTTCCATTTCCAAATATTGAATTCATTAAGCACTAACACACTGAAATACTTAGCCTACTGCCTATTTGTAAAGGCAAGTAATGGCCGCCCATAACTTGCCGTCCCTACTTTCCCTGTCTATAAGCTGCTTTAGCTAAACTGACAGTTTATCTTCATGTTTCATTTTTGTGATCATCCAATACACACAAAACAACAAATACAGTACACAAAACAAATAACAGTTGTTTTTCGAACCAGGAAACTGTATCTCCTGCATGAACAACAGTTGTTCCTGGGTTCCTTGGGTTTGGTGTAAAAATATTGTTAATAATTATTGTGGTTGTTAATAATTTAAAAATTGTATTTATGTAAATATGTTTTTTTTAGGAAATACTGCCCTTCATCTTGCAGTTATGCTTGGACGCAAAGGTAATATGACAAAAATATCCCCAAACCAGCAGACTTGCATGCAAGAGAATTTCCATTGGTTGAGTAATTAATTATGATTATTTTAATAAAGCTCAATCATTGGTTGATGAGGGAGTTTATTCCTATTTACTTATTCTACATAAGAATATGGGAAAATTGGAAGTAGTAGCTTTGCTGCTTCAAGAAACAAAATAATTTAGATTTTTCAACATACAGTAGTAGACCTTATTAAGATATATAGCTATATCACAATATCTTAGTACAGTAGAGAGACGATTATCAAAAACAATAGGTGATTATGTGTGTTCGGAAATATAGATTTAGATTTTTCATCATACATTATTTGGTGTTGGCTATATGAAGCTCTATACAAAGTTTTTCACAATATTCAAAATAGGCCTAATAAGCGATTTATCGATTTTACCCCTTTCCCCATAAGGTTAACATTAGAATTCCAAAGACAACAATCAGTGTTTACCGGTTCCTATAGCTGGATAACAGTTTGACATAGATGGAAGATTTTTTTTGAGCTCATTCCAGTGATCCTATCTAAAATTTAATTTTTATATAAATTATACATAAAAACCCTTTTTTGCGGAACCAAACATACCTGAACCCATTATAACCATTGGGTATAACCCATATAACCCTTTGGATAGACCATTTCTCCCAAATTTGATTTGGATCTGACAATTTTTATGAGAGTTATTGTGTTTGCCAGCACAAACAAACTTACAGACACAGACACCCATTCATGGAAGCACGGTTTTACACATAACAACTAGTTTTTTATCTCTAGAGGCCTCAAAAGGAAAAATTATCAAAGTCACCGACTTCAAAAAATGAGAAGTTTTTTAGAATAAGATTTTAAGAACCAAACGATTATTTTTCAATGGTACATTGAAGGTGTTTTAGTTTTAGAATTGCGTATCATTTAAATATCAGTTCTTTTAACTATAACTTTTGACTAGGCCTAAAAGAAAATTGTTTCCAAAAGTAATAGACCTAAAACGCAGAAGTGCTTGTTTCGTCGCAATTTAAGAAAGCTGTCGATATGTAATCAACTCACGATGTTTCTCAGATGGAGAAATACATCAATATTATTAATTTAATGAATTAAATACTGTTAGTTTATCGATTACTAATTAAAAAGTAATAAAAAAAACCAGGTACAAATAAAATGCTGCATTTACTTCTCAAAACAATGTCCATGCCAAAGTAAAGTAAACAATTTGATGATTCCAGAATGTGTCCATTTGTTACTGGCACATGGCGCTCCAGTCAAAGTTAAGAACAATGCTGGGTGGAGCCCACTTGCCGAAGCTATTAGCTATGGCGATCGACAGACAAGTAAGTTTGATTCCTAGTACCTGAATTTGAGTGTCTGTTACACTCAATCCTTTACAACACAGTAACATATTATTAGGTAGGCCTTTATTGTAAGCTTTATGTTACAGTATTGTTCTAACACAAAATGCCTTATTGTTATTGTGAGTTGTAAAATAAATAGACCTAGACCAAGAATGGATGTAATGACTTTCTATCAAATAGTGATGTAACATAAACTATTTTTTTTTACGAGGGCAAATGCTGATGCACCATCAGGGAGGAAATATCGGTACACTCCACGGTGTGTGGGACTCTCACCCAATAAAACCCCCTCGCCTCAGGCTGAAATCCACCTTGGAAGCACCTATCAGGGTATAACATCAAGGCGGAGCCTTGTATGTGAAGCCACATGGCTACAACATCTCCTTAGCCACCTGAGGAAGGATCAAAGCTGGTCTTGATCCTCTTCTGTCTTTTTTCTCTTGAGAACGTTCTTGACGAATACAGCAATACGTCGCCAGTTCTCAAGAGATGTCGTCATGAGAGGGACAATGCTCTCAGTCGTGATAGCCCCCACTTCCAGTTCCATACTTCTTCCCTGGGCTGCCCACCGTTCACACTTAAAAAAATGTGTGATAGGCATCGTCCCGGGGAGCATCCCCGTATCGACAGGCTGCACTGTCGACCTTGCCCATCTTATGAAGGTAGTCGCGGAATAGCCCGTGCCCAGTGAGGAGCTGCGTAATAAGGAAGTTGACCTCACCGAACCCGCGCTCGACCCACACGGACAGTTCCGGGATTAATCAACGCGTCCAGGCACCTCTCGTCTCCCAGTTCCACCTCTCTTGCCATGATGTCATTGTGGCCTCTCTCGCCACTTGTGTTGCCTCCTGGACCCCAAGATCGAATTTGGTTTGAAAAACCTGCTTCCTTTCCTGGGCTAGAAGATCCACAGGTATGACCCCCGCAACCACCAACGATGCCGGCTCAGAGACAGTCCGATAAGCTGACGCTATCTGCAGGGCCGCCCTTCTCTGGACCGAACTCATCTGCTTTTGATAGCACTCCTTCTTCAGCGCATCTGCCCAGACCTCGCAACCATAAAGGAGTATCGAGTTCGAGACAGACAAAAGGAGCTTGCGCTTGTCAGCTGTCGGGCCTCCGATGTTCTCCATAAGTCGGCTGAGAGCAGCCGTTGTCGTCCCCGCTCTTTCCACAGCAAATCGGATCTGGTCCCTGAAGGTGAGCTTGGTATCCAGCCACACTCCCAGGTACTTCACTGCCGGCTTGGCTCGAATCGTCTCGGCATTGACATGAAAGTCGCATAACGTTGGAATTCGGCGTCCCGTCATCATGTTTATTTCGGTCTTCTCAGTGGCGAGACTCAGACTGTGATCCTCCATCCATCTGGTGATAAGCCTCATCATCTGATTCAACTTCCATTGGGCAAGCTGGACGTGGCGAGCAACAATGACCGCTGCAACGGCATCCGCATAACCCACGAGGAAGGAGTCTTCAGGGAGGGTCAGTCTCAATATCCCATCATAAGAGATGTTCCAGCGACCCTCTGTGTAGGAAATGTCATCTGCAGGAGGAAACTGCAGATCATCTACTCTTTGATTGTATAGAGCTGGTAGAGGTAAGGTCCTCCACTCTGGGCAATTTGGTAAGGGGTAGTTTTCTGCCTCCTGACGAGCTCGTCGACATGCTGCTGCAGTTTTCTAGGTCTCTTCATCTAGAAGATTCCTGATTCTCCAGGAAAGAGAATTTTAGGGGTGCGCAAAAAGCCGTTATGGCTGAAGTGCCTTGGGAAAATCCGCCCCTTCGAATGAATGAATGAGATGTTCCAAAGATTTGGCCCTAGAATGGAACCCTGAGCTTCACCGGCCTTTATAGCCCTTCGACGGGGGCCCTCCGTCGTCTGGAAAATATGTTCCCTATCTCTAAGATAACTCCAAAGGATCTGAAGAAGATACTCAGGGACATGGAACACGTGCTCGAGTGCATGGAGCATTACGCTCCAGCTCGCGGAGTTAAACACATTCCTCACGTCAAGGGTGACAAAAACTACTTAGAACAAATATAAGTGAAATTAATATTGTAAATTTGTGGATTGACAATGAATTTTTCCACACAAAAACGTCATTTTACCTCCTAGTTGTATGAATTACTTCCTAGCCTATGTATGGAAAAAATAGACCTATATGATTTAAAAAACCAATTTATATACTTACTCGTATGAAAAATATGTAAATAAAATCTAGTTAATCGAAATAGCCATCCTGTGAAATGGAGTGGAAAGGGGTAATGAAATCTGAATTTGTTATTGTTTATCAACATTTCCAATTAATCTGAGGTATAAAATTATTAATTTTATTGAGACTGTGGTTTGGTAGTTGGTAGTCAAATCTAGGACAGTAGTGAGCCTGGTTTGAATCCCGGGCTTACTTTACAGTTTTTGTCAGCACTATACATCTAGTACTGTGTTGGCTCTCTCCAATCTTTGCATCATATGTTACAAGCATCTGCAGATCTGTTGCCTATTTGTGCAAAACACGCCCATAGGTAAAAGAGGTTTTTTATCTAAAAAAAATCTTTTAAAATTAAATAGAATTTCGGAGAAGTTTGAGGACTTTGAACCTGTGTTTAGCAGCCCATATATATTTTTGGGTCAATGCAACAAAAGAAACATGTGTAGGCTATAATAAATATGTGTGTGTATAATAAATATGTATATAAATATGTTGCTGTTTGTTATTTTTTAATGGATATAATGTTGTAGACGGATATTTAAAACTCTGTTTGTGTTTTAATATTCTTTTCATTCATACTTAATAGGCCTACCCAAAACTAAAAATTCTGTTTCTTAATCTCTCCTTATTCAATTGCGAAATGAATATACAGTAGAGTGTCGAAAATCCGAACCAATCCGACCGTAGGTAGTTCGGATTATCGATTAGTCGTTCGAACCTAGGCCTACAGTACTAACCCTTTAATGAGTATATTGATGTTTTAATACGTCACTATCTCAAAGCTGGTGAACCAATCCGACCGTAGGTAGTTCGGATTATCGATTAGTCGTTCGAACCTAGGCCTACAGTACTAACCCTTTAATGAGTATATTGATGTTTTAATACGTCACTATCTCAAAGCTGGTAAGGAGTAAGAGGAAAATATAAAATCACACCTCAAAGGAGTAAAATATTTTTTTCACTAAATTTTATTGCAGCCTACTGTAAAAGTAGCAGAAAATGTGTATTAGGTTCAAAATACCCAAAAATGAACATTTTATAGCTTTTTTTGTATAAAAGTCTTCAAAACATGGACCCAAGCATAACACCATATTACACTCTTTGCGCTGAAAGGTTACGTCTTTCCTCTGTGTGAAGAATGCTCTTACACTTCACGCTGAGAAAAAGTTATTTATGTGCTTTTATTTCCCGCCAAACTTAAAGCCGTGGCCTCCACCTTTCCCGCTGCAGCCACCATCTTATGATACTCTCTCCCCTGCAGATTACCTACCGGACCGAATACACCAATACACACATGCCGCATAACTACATGTCTTTAATTATTGATTTATGACTTAAGAATCAATCTGAATCATTTTATAAATATATTTGCACAAATTTCGTCAAATGACGTTTTAAAACGTCAATACCATTTTGATGCAAAATATGGTACTCCTTAAAGGGTTAATAGTGAAGTTCTAGAATACAGTCAAATGAAACAAAATAATGTTACATACATTAAATGTGCATTACTGAAGTTTGTTTCTTGGAAAAAATGTAAGGAAATAAACAAATTCACAGTACAAAACAACCATGTGTACAAAATCACAATACAGTAAAATTGCTGTATTGCACATCAAAAAAGGTGCTAATATTCGGTTGAGTTAGCTTTAGCTTTGATATATATTTCCTGACAGCCAAGTCCTTCATTCAGCTGACCTTGACTGCATTCAGGCTGCGTTTTGTACAATGACATTACTATCTCTAACGCCGCAAAAGCAGCAACAATATTATTGGTGGTGGGGAGTAAGGGGTAAGGCTGAGTCACCAATTTAAAAATAGATATCCTGAAGGTCATTCACCTGGCTCAGCATGCCACTCATGCCCCGCTCCATGCTGACAGTTAAAAAAAATTAAAATGTGGTTCTGCAAAACCTGTGGAGTGGTTTGAATTTTTGATGTCCAGATTTTCGACGCTCTACTGTAGATAGACATGAACTCCCAATGGATGCTGTTCTTCAACCATCCTATAGTCTAATATTTGAATTGTTTAACAGATAGGCCTTAATATAATAAATTATTTTACAGTTGTGTCTTTGGTACGGAAGCTAAAGCAACAAGCGAGGGAACAGATGGAGGAAAGAAGGCCTAACTTAATAAAGGCGTTAAATCAAATGGGTGACTTCTACATGGAACTGAAGTGGGACTTTCAAAGTTGGGGTAAGTTTTCATGATTGGTCTAAAATGTTCTTGTAAAAAGATATATTTGCTGGATGTATATTTTTAGTTGTTCTCTGCATAGGAAGAGTGATATTTATTTGTGATGGTCTTTTACTGTATGTCTCGCCTCTTTTGCTATTTAGGCGTATTAATAATTAGAAATGAAAAATATACAATCTTAGTTGTAATGATTTTAGACTTTGTAACATTGTTAAAGGTTTAATTTCAAAAAGTGTTTAATTCCTTGATTTATAATTTAGCCATATGGTTATTACAAATAACAAATAACAATACAGTATACAAATAACAATTTGCACCATATTTTTAAAGTTTTCTGTTTTTGGTTAACTTATCTGTGTGCATTCAAGTAAAATTATAAATATTTATTTTCACTAGATGCTGTGCAACTAAAATAATGATAATAATCTAAATGGCTGAAAAAAGTTATTTCTGTAATTGAGATAATAACAAATGTGAATGATTACGTCTTTTTGTAATTAGTTGAATCTAAATGGGAACTCTTGATAACTGGTTGTCTAGTCAAGATAACAAACTATTGAACATGGTAATTCCAAGCAACTAATAATTTATATACAACTAAAAATAACTGGTCTGTTTTACAAAGATTTTTTTCATTGCAAATGATTTTTACTTTTTAATATTATTTCTTATAGTACACAACTGCTTGTGTATAAGCAAACCTGCAAATATCACTAGAATAGAAAAAGTAATTAATAGATAATTGCTGTATTTGTATGATAGTCTTTTCAAAAAGTGTATTTTATACATCCATAAGAGCAGATTATCAGCGGATACCCAAAGGTTTGTCTAATAAATACACGAACTGAGGTCATACAAATTGTATTTTTTCAAATTTCATTTACTTTGATTTTGTCCCCTTCAAGATACTCCCCACCCATTGCAATGCACTTGTTCCATCTTCTTTTTCACGCTTCAAAGCACTCTTGACAAAAGCCTGCACACGATTAATGATTTTGACCACATAGAAGGTTAACCTTAGAAGTGGCAAGCTTTTTACTCTTAACTGTAACATAAAAATAATTACTAATATCTTCTTGAAATATCAAAGTTTAAACAAAAAAGCATAAAGCATGCCCCCCTTATAACCACTAACCACAAAAGCAAAACGGGTGTCCACTGCAATCCCAATTAAGCCTACAAATGCCGTCAACTTCCACCCGGTCACCGTTTATTTAAGGTGGGCCCCCCTCTCCGCTCTACCACACATTTGCAAGCCAAATTGGGATTGCTCATGGTCGGGATTCGAACCCTAGCACTTCCGAATGGCTAGAACATTACGCTCGTCACCGCAGCGCTTTAGCCGGTTAGGCTACCAGTGCATAGGAGTTGAAAGCGCTTACTTGGTTATAAGACGCCCGGTGGCAGTCTAGTGCACTACGAGAACATGTTCGGATGTTTTCCCCCAGAGGGCAACACGGTCACGTAGCCGCTAGTGTCTAACAAGTTCACTAAACTGACGACTGATGCCTCCACCTGCCACTTCTTATTGATTATGTAAATGTGTCGTAAATTACGACTTTACAAGACTATTTCTGAATTATTCCAGATACCAGTTCTAGGGTTAAAGGTTGTCCTGTTATTGCATCGTCCTTGGCGTCTTCTCGTCCATCTTTAAAAGTGCTTAATCCACTTGAAAATAGATGCTTTCTTCGAAGCATTATTACTATAAACATCCATTAACATTTAAGTAATTTCTTTAGAACTTTTATTGAGTTTCACCAAAAACTAGATGTTGATTCGTTGTTCAGTGATTTCGTCAATTTCCATTTTTGACAAATAGTAAAAACACAAAACTAAAGCAAACACTACAAGCAGGATATACACAGCACAAAGTTCCGACGAGTACTGACGACTCATTGGGCCCCAGGTAGCACTAGAGGCTAGTAAGTGGTTACTAATGTACAAATAACAGCCCCTGCTTATACCACGCCTAACGTTTGGTGTAGTTTCACTCTTCGCAGCAGCCGCCATATTTTATTGGGCAGACCTCCAAAAATAGTGGAATACATGCATTTGTGTGCATATTGTGACATGTCCAAGTATCACTGTAACAAGCATTGTTAATTCTGTAACCACTGCTGTATCTGGCTACAACTACTTACTTGTATTTGCTCTAAATGGTCAAAACTGGTTCACTGGATTATATATACTGCTAGTGTTGGACCTGATGATATCAAGCAGGCACTTTTTTTAAAACTGTCCATTCAGGGAAAGAACACTTACTGTTTAGATGCTGTAACTCAACTCTGTATGATACTTGTGGATGTTTCCACCTAAAAATGATTTAAATGTTCAGGCAAGAGCAACTGAAACTATGTGTAACAGCTATTCAAGCGTGTTTTACAAAAACACAAGACTTGTTCTGAGATACAAGCTAGGACTAAACAAGAATAGAGAGATATCATGAGGGCAGATTATTGTAGGCCTACTCTGATGCAATAAGATTAATAGTTCTCAGATTAGTACATGAAAGAGAAAGAAAATTGTTAATTTAATGAGTAAGCCTGAGGATTTTTCTGACAATGATGAGTCCCATACTTCAGATTAGACACCATTTTACATAGATAATTGTTAACGTCTCATTTAATAAAACTGAACCAAATTATTTATAGTATTGAAATTTTTTTGTTAGTTAAATTGTTTACAACCTAAACTGTTTCAGTGCCACTTGTTTCTCGGATCTTACCATCAGATGTTTGTCGAATCCACAAACGAGGCTCATCCATTAGGCTGGATACCACACTTGTTGACTTTAACGATATGAGGTAGGCTCCGAGACTTGTTTTATGTTTAATATAGTGATTCGTAGCTCTCTTCAAGAAGACTGCAGTAAAAGAAAAAGTGTTAATTAATTAACAGTACAACAGTAGAACCCCCCCATATCCAACCATGGAACGGCCAAAAAGTCGGGGAATATCGGGAGGAGCAAATAAATTAATTTCCTTGATAGAAAAACAGCTTTACAGTATTATAATAAAACTTTATTGTACCTCTAACACATCAATTTAAAAATAAAGATATGAATGATAACTGAAAAATGGTCATATTTATCTATAATATTATAAAGAAGAGGTGGTTTCCGTATGTTTGTATGTGTTTGGTATGTGGGTTTGTTTGTGGGTTTGTTGTGGCAAGTAAACGCGAAAAATACTGAACCGACCGGTTTGAAATTTTACACAAAGGTAGATCTTAAATTCATGCAACACATAGGCATATTAATTTCCTGAAACTCCCCTCGGGCTACGCCCCATGAAAAAATTAAAGATTTGTCTTCTTATTAGATATATTGATGATCCAACGTAGTTCCATTTTACATATTTATGATATCTTCTTTTTCTTACAGTACTTATTTGTCTCTGAAAATTTATATGTTTTATAGATGGGAAAGGGGAGACATAACATTTCTGCTCAACGGGGATGCCAAGCCAAGTCAGTCCCTTGCTGTGTTAGACAATAAAGCTGGTCTGTATCAGCGAGTCCGATACGAGGTAAACTTGTCTTAATTTTGTTACTTTTACAAGTAAAAAAGTACTAGAATAACATCCTATCAAGAATATAGAGGGAAGGAACTTTAGCCTATTTTATTAAGCTTGTTTTTAAAGTAAGTTTTGTTTAGTTGTAGACACACATAGTTTGTGTACATACTACAATGATTGAGTACGCCATGTACAGGCATGATTCGAAAAAAAACTCTGCTCAATTTCAGTTCTGTTGTCAACCTGTATGGTTCTATGCTCCCTACAAAACCCCTAAAACCCTTTAACACAGGGCTTGGCATACATAAAAATTATTTCATTGAATTATTGCATTTATAGCATTGAATGTGTTAATGACTAACTTACAAGTGCAATATTCTTCTTCAGTACATTGTTGAGCTACATGCATGCGTATAATGTGGCAGGAGACGGAGATGGAGATAGAAGACGAAGTGGATATACTCATGAGCAGTGATATCCTGGCAGCACAAATGTCCACCAAGTCTATTACGTTCACACGTGCACAGACTGGCTGGATCTTTCGAGAAGACAGGAGGGTAGGAAAATAAAATAAAATTATGATATTAACCCTTTGCTTTTAACCCATTGACATTTATGTTTTCCTATGTTAGTTTCCTGTAAGTGTCAAGGGTCAGGTGGATATATCCGGCTACACTTCACCAACATTATTGTCGCAAAAATGAAGTTATTTTTTTCATTCAACAACTTCCAAGTGGTCAATAAAGCAATAGCAAGGAGTTTTCAGGTTAGCCAGAAGATTATGGCGGGATTATTAACTCGGGGATTTTTAACACGGAGTTAATAATTGATATATTAACTGTCACACCGGTCCAATTGGATTGACACAGGAAAGGCATTAACTTGCTGTAAAGGCTGTGTCTGGTAGAACTCTGAAGATGGACTTCGGGACTTGGAAGGGCAAGATGACACTTCGCTGTACGATCTCATGGTTCATAGAAAATTCGGTCTACCATTGTTATAAAGGAAGCTAAATTCCTTGAAACAAAACTCAATAATGGACTTTTCCCTCAAAGCCAATTAAGACGGCAACATCAAATTTAGGTCTGTAATACATTGCACTTGTCTCACGTATTGGACTGTTATGTGAAAAATCGGTAATGTCTACGAAATTGTGTGTTTACGAAAAGGTAATCTTGTACTTCATGTCTTTCATATTATCAAACCTAACAATCAGTAAAGGTTAATAAGAACTTATTTAGCTCTCACGTTCGTTTTTAACTATTTCTTGTGTATTTTAGGTTAGGTTGGCCTTATCCGCGATTTCGATTATACACGATCGCTCAGCCACCCATTACCACAGATAATACCAGGAGTCTACTGTATATTTTGAAAAAAACCTTTCAATTAGGTTTGGCACTCCAAATAGGCACTGAAATAGGCGTGGTAGTTAACATTTTAAAATTTATATTTTTGTTCAGGAATTGGTTGGACCTTTCCACTCAGAATTTTACATCATCAATGGTATGATCCTGGAATCACGTAAAAGGAGAGAACATCTGTCCGAGGAAGACTTGCAGAAGAACAAAGCAATCATGGAGAGTTTGACCAAAGGCAACACACAAGGGCTGGACACCAACGGAGAGGTAACTCGCCCTACATCCCCCGAACTTTTGACTTTTCTATTGAAATATTCTTTGGTAGAGTAAGAAGCATTTCAGTTAAGATAAATATAAACAAACAGCTAACACTTAAACATTTAAGGTTAAAGTGAAGCTCTAAATACATTCTACTTTAATTTACATAGTGTGTTTCATCTGTTTATCACTGTTTGATGTCATCAGTGGTATAGATTAGTTCTGCAGCTTAGCGTATTGTTATTTCATAAGGTTATTTTTAAAATATAAATACTTCAAATGAAAATCTATATCTCCGTATCTGATCGGTGAGATGAAAGATTTTAACCAAAGTTAAGAAAGTAAAGTCAGGGAATTTCACCCAGCCTGGAAATTAGGGAATTTTGTAAAAGTTCGGAAAAGTTAAAAAAGAAAAATTCAGGGAATTTCCAAAGATCTAATAAAATGCTGGCGGACTTGCAAAAAATAAATTCTGTTCATGACTTTAACTTTAAATAATTACAGTGCATGTTGTTTTTGTATCTCAAAAGCTCTTAGTTCATTTTGTGTCTCGCCTTATTCTTTAATTTTTAACAAAACCTTTCTTACCATCTCCATCAGGGAAATTAGAAAAATCATAAGAATTGGTGTTGTGTTTTATATCGAGAATCTGTAATTTTCTAAATATTGGTATTGAAAACTTGGAAAAGTCAAAAACTTTTATTTTGAGTTTTGATAGGCACCATGAAAGACAGCAGGGACCAGTGAAAAGACAAAACAAGAATCCTGGTACTACATAGTCTGTATTGGCATTAATGCATTAAATGTGATATATTATCAACTGTTATCATATTTCTGAGCATGTTAGTAAGGCAATATGCCTAACAAACAACAACAGCAGTGTTGTGGAGAATAACACCATCAGCAACAAAAACACCACCACTGGAATGCCGGGTCAGTGGCATTATTGTGTAATATTCAATAAACTCTTAACCACAAGCTTTAATTGTGAGTTTTTATCACACTTTCTTAAAACGACTTATACAACTTGTTGCAATGGAGCATAACTCCAGTTACACACTGTGGTAACATAGATTGTGTCGGCAGCCGGTGAGGAGGCTGTCACTGACGCCACCACCCGAGTCTCACGTGTCGTGGGAGGAGTACATATCAGCTCCGGTTGGGGATCCGCCCATGCTGGGGCGAGAGATGGTGCACAAGGAGACAACCAAGGCGTTCAAAGCCACCGTGGCCATGGTGAGCGAGATTGTAAAAAGAAACAGTAAAATAATAGTAATAGGCCTAGGACCTGTTAATGTTTAGTGCAACTTAAAATGTTAAAAATAATGAGAATGACATAATTTACTAGTTTTTGGTTATATAGTTTTTACATTAGCTAAACCCAGCAACTGGTTTTAATTGTCCCTGACCGTCGCTTTTGTGACGCATTTGTCATCAATTTTGTGAATGTTTTAGTCGCTGGGCCATTTAGCTAACTCACCGCCTGTGAGGTAAAGCCAGAACTAACTTATTCAGTTCGATGCTCTGCTGCTAGAGTAGGTTTTATAGCTAATTTAATTATTTTTAAAACGGTGGTACTTAGCATAATTGGTTGAGGTTCTTGGCTGACAAGAGAAATGTTGAAGTCAAACGGAGTATGCGGGACTGAATTTCCACCATGAGCTATTCCAATTTGGCTTGCAAATGTGTGGTACAGTGGTGGTAGGTCTCACCTTAAGTAAACGGTGACCGGCTTGGCACTTAACCACATTTGTAGGCTCAATTGGGATTGCAGTGGACACCTGTTTTGCTTCTTTTACTGTTGTAAGGTTAAGGGGGGGGCACGTTATATATTGTTTGTTTACACTGATTATTAAAAGAAGAGTTGCATAATGGTTTTTTTTTATTCAGTTAAGGCCAAAACACCCACCAGTTGTAGGGTTAAGGCTGCTTAAGTCGGAAAATTATTTATCGCTGATGTGCCTGCAAATTGTCTACTATACCCTACTCACTTAAACTTAAGTTCAGGATTATTCGACATTTTTTCAGGACAAGCAGCTAAATAAACATAAAAATGTGAGACTTTCAGTGATATTTAATAATTGTTTTAAGAAAGAGATTTGGGTAGAGAAATAAACACGTGAAGTTCTAAATAATAAGTTAAACAATTTTACTAACAGAAATATTCTTTATAAGATGTAGTGACCAAGTTTTGGAACTCTTTTCATGTCTCTCCAGTCTTCTTAAACTTAATTGTGCTTTCAGAGCCCAGACTTCCCCCTCTCCGTCGACATGTTACTTAATGTTTTGGAGGTGATAACACCTTTCAAACATTTCAACAAACTGAGAGAGTTTGTGCAAATGAAACTACCTCCTGGATTCCCTGTAAAAATTGGTAAGTTTTCCTATTAATTTCATAAATAAGTGAATCTAAATAGCCTAATTCGCCCACATGATTTTGCGGCTTGTATATAGAAACTATTTTGATTTTGAACAACTTTGAATATTTTGTTGAAGGAATTAATAGCTTCCAAGTCCGTAAATTTCTATTTCTGAGTTGAGTCCTCACTTACTTTTTAAAACTTGTTTTTGTAATTGTTAAATGTGAATTAACCTTAAAAAAATAAGTATTTCAAAGTCGGTTTCTTACACTATTAATCAACCCCAAAATTATTTGTAGTCATGGATTTTATATATCATGGATATTGTATAGGTATGAACAGGGCATAAATATTAAGTATGACTGCTAAGCATATGATTCCCAGTTAGTCTTTGTTTACTTGATTGTTTTTAGTTTAGTCGTTTGTAGTATGTTGTACATAACTGTAAGTAACTGCCTTAAATAAATCTTTTAATCATTTAGGATTGTTATATAATGCTATGAAAGGAAATGTCAAGGGAATGCTGCAGTAGTGTCTGACCATTCATAAAAATTCCTCTCAACTTTATTATCATTCTCACACTGTCCCACGATGATAATTTTGTTGACAATCTGTAATCTTATATTTCTTTGTTCTCGAAATAGAGCAAGATTGGTTTTTATACAATTTGTTATGTAAACACTAAAAATAGTATCCTAGGACACCCAAGCATGAAAAATGTATTTAAATAGATTTTAAGTCGATCTTAAATTTTCGTCAAAGATTGGTTGTTTATTCATTAAACAGTTAGTTGTGGGGTGGTTGTGGAAGAATAATGAATTTGTTTTTTTTTTGGGTTCTTTCTACACCAAAATCACAGAGTGAATAAACTCAAACCCTTTTTGGCAAAACAGTCCAATCACAAATTTGGCTTTATATTAATAATATTTACTAACTAGTAATATGTGTTACATTTTGTTAAAACCTGTTAAATTTGTATTATGTTGTTTTTCAGATATACCGATTCTTCCCACAGTAACTGCCAAGATTACATTCCAAGAGTTTGCCTTTCGAGACGATATCCCTCCAGAGCTATTTGAAATTCCTAGTCATTACATAGAAGACCCGACAAGGTAAGTTTTACAAGTTTAATTTTTTAAACATTTTGATTTTTTTAAGGTAAACGTTCATGCAGATTTCTGTATAATTCTGTAAGAATTTTTATGATATTTTTGTTTTTGAGATGCCAATTTTGGTGAATTTTTTATGTATTGTAGTAATGATTGGATCCGTAATCTTTATAGGTGATAAATGTCATATGTTTATTTATAAAATCTGGTTATTGTGTACGGTTTAAAATTTCGGTTGATTTTTTTATTTTTTTGTTGATGTTTGGTTGACATTTTAGTTTTTAAGGTTTTTTGTCATGTTTAGATGTAAGGTATTTATTTTCAACCTATCAATTCAAATTTAGTTTTACCTTCTTTTACTTCACTTTTATAGTATACAATCTGCAGTAATAACTTCCCACAGTAACTGCCAAGATTACATTCCAAGAGTTTGCCTTTCGAGACGATATCCCTCCAGAGCTATTTGAAATTCCTAGTCATTACATAGAAGACCCGACAAGGTAAGTTTTACAAGTTTAATTTTTTAAACATTTTGATTTTTTTAACCCTAGAAATGGCAAAGTCGTAATTTACGACGCATTTACATATTCAATAAGAATTGGCAGGTGGAGACATCTGTCGTCAGTTAAGTGTATTTGTTAGACACTATCGCCTACGCGACCGTGTTTCGCTATGGGGGCAAACAACCGAAACTGCTCTCGTAGTACACGAGCCTGCCACCGGGCAGGTCTATAACCAAGTAAGCGCTTTCTACTCCTAGGCACTGAGTGGCCGAGCCGGCTAACGCGCTACGCTGACGAGCGTAACGTTCTAGCCATTCGGAAGTGCTAGGGTTCGAATCCCGACCATGAGCAATCCCAATTTGGCTTGCAAATGTGTGGTGTAGCGGAGTGGAGGGCCCACCTTAAATAAACGGTGACCGGCTTGGGTGGAAGTTGACGGCATTTGTAGGCTTAATTGGGATTGCAGTGGACACCTGTTTTGCTTTTGTGGTTAGTGGTTATAAGGGGGGGGGGCATGTTTTAAGCTTTTTTTGTTTAAACTTTGATATTTCATGAAGATATTAGTAATTATATTTATGTTACAGTTAAGAGTAAAAAGCTTGCCACTTCTAGGGTTAAGGTTAATAACTTTGATAACATTTTAACGATTTTTTCTCATTTATTCTTGGATAAGTGTGATTCCACTGTGTTATTGCGAGTATCCGAATCCGAAAATTATCCGATCTGAACCCTAACTGTCCGATCCGGATCCGAACCGAACTTGAGCTATCCGATCCAAATCTGATCTGAAAAAAATTCACTATCCGCACACCTTTAGTAAGCAGCTGAGAAAATTTAAGCATTCTTCTTTTATAGTTTAGATAGATTTTCAACTTTCTTTTTGATGTTCATCGTCTTATCATGATTGTAATGAGTGAAACAAGATGTGTTTTAATAATATTAATCCTAGTGAATTGTGATTGGCTTAAAAACCTTGCCTAGTTCCTATTTTTAAATTCTCCCCATTTCTAAATATGAATTTTTTCTTTTGGTTCTTTTGTTTTTTTAATGTTATTTCAATCTTTAACTTGCTCTCTTTTTTCTGTATTTTCTTAATAATCGCTTTCTTTGTTCGCCGGCTTCTTTTTCTCCTATTTTTTAGCACTTGATATCTGCTTGTTGATAACTGATTATTGAAATATGCTTGTCATCATTGACGCTTATCAACTTTAAAAGCACTTCACAAATACTTAACTGTTTGAGTAATCGTTACTATTACTATTACCAATAGGATGAGTTTATTCACCTAGTTTTTTTCTTAAGTTGGCCCATACCGTAGTATTCGGCCAATGACTGGTGACCTGAGGCTGATCTGGTGAGTCTGTTGTAGATTCCCTGACTTATGACGCCCAGAGCGAGTCACATTGCTGGAGTGGTCCATGAGGCCTCACCTGGCCGTAGAGTTCCCCATCGGCAGCGCGTACTGCGTCATTAATATCGGCTCCGAGCCTACACCTGTCTAACTTTCCCACCTCTTCCGCGTTTTTGTATATTTTACAGTAAATATTCTTAGTATGTTTGTATCTAGTGTATATATTATGTATGATCGTTATTGTTTGTTATTATTTATCATTTTAGTATTTATTTACCGATAAGCGACGTGTTTTTAGTTATGTTTTATAGAGTCAAACGGTCCGCAATACTATTCATGTCAGACTGTTGTTAGCATAAGTTCCTCTTGGTAAGTGTGGTGTTCGCCTCCCTCAACTGACAATGGATGTTTTTATGATAAATTCAGTATGACATACCATATTACGTGTGGATGGGTTTTCACAATCTATTGAATATAGGAATGTAACAGGAGTTTTTTTATGTTCAACAAAAAGAATGATATGTATATATCACTTTAAAAAGATTATGAAAAATATACCATTAAGGTAATCATGGGTACATAAATAAGTTTTAGATATTGAAAATCTTTGTTTTTAACTGATGTTAATCTGCTAACTCTTATCTGAATTTGAACTATTCAATCCGAATCCGATCCGAAAAAATGCCACTGTTCGCAAACCTCTATTTTTTAGTCATTACACACTGTTTTATAATCAACCCAGATTAGATGCTATTATGTCATAACTAGGAATTAGCGGTTTTGAAGTTAATGCAACGAGCTATGTTTGTTTGACGAGTAATGCACGTCACCTATCAGTTAGTCAACGATTTAAAGAACAATTGTCGTCAGCTACGCTGCTGTCTGTGAGCTGTAACCAAACCTATCTCAAGAAGTGCATTTTATTGCTGCAAGAGTAGGTTTATAAGCTGAACTCTTGGTCCATCAGTGAATAATGGTTGAGTGGTTACAGCGTTCATTAATGAGTAAAGCGATAGAAGGCATTCAGAAGTACTCAGGTTAGATTCCTGTCTGAGGAATCCCAGTTTGGCTTATACATGTATGGCACAGTTGGAGAGAGGGCCCACCTAAAATAAACGGTGACTGGCTAGGGTAAAAGTTGACAGTATTTAGTGATTTAGTTGGTATAAAGTGAACAGCTGTCTTGATTTTTTACTATTTTATGGTTGAATATAAAGTTAATGGGGGTACGGGTTTCTTTTAATTCTAAACTTTGAAAAGTCAGAACGCAAGGTGTGCGTCTTTGGACAGGAATGGGTTAAGCAAACCTACTTCTGAGCTGGACCTCATTTATTGAAGCATTTCTGGGGAGCAATCAGTTGTCCTTAATATCAATCAGCACAGATCGATGAAATGAAACTATAATAAACTGAAAGTTGTAACATTGTGACATAAAAGCATCTACAACAATTTTTTTTCAGTCTTTAAACATAATTTTTTTCTTGTCCAAATACTCAGTACTAGAGTTGAATTGGGTTGTGTCAGCCGTCCTTAAGATAGGTAATTTAATGACAACTCGTTAAGTATTTTTCTGAAATCATATCTTCTTGGGGTATGTGTTACTGACTTTAAAAGATTAAAAATTGAACTGCGCAATGACCATTTTGGCGTTAAAATTGGAAATGAAAATACCGTGGTTCAAGGTGAAAAAAATTAATTTAATGTATAAGTTAGGTCTGCTCTCTTTTTCACGTTTTTCAGTTTTTATTCAAAAATTAACATGAACTGTTGTTTTTAATGTGCAAATGAATATGTGAAAGAATAGTAAATTTTAAATTGAAAGCTATAAAATAAAATTTTGCTTTATAGAGGGATATAGTTAAAGTTAGTAGGTTGAAAGCTTTCCCAACTCAGGTAGCATTACACACAGGGTTAGCCTGTTGGATTTCACAATTTTTCATCTGTACTTTTAAGCGTTGTTCTCTTTGTACGACTTCTGTTGAGGACTCTTGCCGTTGACTAGTAGCACCGTTTAACAGTCATGCTTTTTTCATGAAATTTTACAGTTGTCGGTTGTAATAGTGTATAGTAAACTATGTATTCTTATTTACATTTAGTCATGGCCTCCCCAGAGGTTATTACTGTGATTGATTACATGTAATAATGACTGTTTTTTCTGTTTTTCGATAGTTGTAAACTTACAATATTTCTTATTTACTTTATTGTAATATTTTGGTTATTTTGTATACTTTTGTTGTAGTTTATATTTTATTTATCTAGTGATCTTTTGCATTTAATTACATAATTAATTATTGAGCTCTTGATGTCTGTATGAAAGGAAACAAATTTTGTTTTAATATATAAATTTAGCGTTTTACTTCATATTTTTGTTTTTCATACGGGGTTTAATGTATTTCAACAATCATAAGAGGTTTTATCTAT
The DNA here is from genome assembly GCA_023375725.1 of Nephotettix cincticeps. NCBI lineage: Eukaryota > Metazoa > Arthropoda > Insecta > Hemiptera > Cicadellidae > Nephotettix > Nephotettix cincticeps. Next base: position 49,549,480 of record CM041785.1, read on the forward strand.
ATTTTCTTTGTTTATTGCTACAGTTAAACAATTCACAATTTTGTCGTCAAGCCAATTAAAAATATAGTGATTTTTATGGTTGTAATGTTGTAAAGTAAAAAAGAGATTGACCTAGAGTTGTACTGGTGATCTACACATGCGTACGCATGGATGAGCTCAGAAACACGTGAACAAAGCTTCATGCATTATATGCACTGATTTGCTTGATTGTAATCTTAATTTTCGCTAACCTGATAAGCTGTCATGTTCAAAAAATTATGTTAATTTTCTCATTGCTGCAAGACATAAAAATTAGTAATACAAGAATATGTCTGATATATTCATTTGATGCAAGGTATACGTATAATGGAACAACTTATATGTAATATTTATAAGGGTTTTAAAATTTTTACCAACAATACTCATTTGACATCTTGAAAACAACTAGGTTGTTGAGATGTGCGAGTGAATAGAAGATGAAAATTTAATGCTCAATTGCTTTCTGAGTTGAATATTTATAGCTACAGATTTTAATTTTTTTTATTTTCAAGGAAAAAACGTCTAACTGTATAATTATTCACTTATATTATAACAATTATTATTTATTATATTAGATTAAAAGTTCAGATTATTCGCTCTTGATTATTATTTACTTGACTTCTGTAATAAACATCAATATCACTGGATTACTTAAAATTTATCTTAAATTATAAAGAAAACCTAATTTTTTTAAATTTTTATTTCTCTACATCCCAAATCTTTACCTTTAGCATGTGTTGAATTGATGGAAGGGGTGATTAATTTTTGTTCCCATCATCAAAATACGTTCCTATTTAGTTTTTAATCAGAAGAAAAATTTATTTATGTTGTACAATATTTCAGTGGTTTGCAAATGGAATTTCTATATATGTTGTATTATAATGTTTATCAACCATTTCCCTATCTTTGTTCATTGGAGTTTTACTCGTTTTTCTGGTTTTTCTTTATACACAATAGCTGATAAGCTAACAAGATTTGTTTGATTCAAAGCACAATGTTTTTTTATGTGAGACGTTCATAGTAAGTACAATAATTTTAATGAATCATATTTTTTCACAATAGAACCCCAGAAACAAATCCTCAGTAAATAATCCTCCAGTGTTGGAAGAGAGGTCAAATAAATCCTACTTGGTATAAGGGGTGGATGGCAGCTATATACCAACCTGAAAAACTAAATATAAAACAAACACAAGTACGAGGGGCATTTTAAAAATATGGTTCACTATGCCTCCGAGACAGAATGTGATGCGCTGGGAGAAATCTGGCAACACCGTTTTAATCATCAGCCCTTCCTCTCTATCTCAACCACTCGTGTCTCGCTATGCCCAACAGTACCGGCTTAACGGCCGACCGGGATAGAGCCCGTAGCCGACATCACCATGAGGTATGAAGTGTGTGCAATAATTGATTTTGTATTCTAAAAATGTACAACCACTAACAAAGTATCGCAGAATTTAATTTTAATTTCTGGGGTGCCGTTATGACACCACTTTTTGTCCCCGGTAAGAATGGAGCTTTAAGAAGTTGACATACTCAGCCCATTTTCAAATAAACTTCTGATTAGTGGTTGGTTACACTTGATGTCATCTGCCTTGTGGCTTTCAGAAAGCATGCACATAGCCTAACTTTGATAACTCTTAATGTTTCCACCTAAATCATGTGAATTGAATTTTCATAAACCTCTTAAACCTCGGCAGTCAGTTCCTGAATCGTTATCTTCTAATTCTCAAGCAGACATGGCTCAATTTTCAATACAACTTTGTTGGAGCTCGATGGTTTCTGCTTCGCTCATTGTGCATGTCAGCGTGTTCCTCACGTCCTTTACGACATTTCGGACGCTGTCCTACATGATTCCCCATGAACTTAACACAACTTCCTATGAATTTCAATCGGTTGTAAATTTTTAGCTTGAAAAATTATTGTACTCACTTGATACCTGGAGGTGACGTCGGCTGCGGCCTTCATTGTTTATGAGTCTCAGGTCAGCACCATTCGATGTAGCGAGGTAGAGATAAAGAACTGATGGATAACTTCTTGATTATCATTATACATGTTGGTTTTACTATAGGATGAAGTAAAAACTCGGTCTTCCAACACTACTTAATATATATACACTTATATTGTCATTATATACAAAAGGTGTTAAATCAATTGCCAATTTAACACCTTTTGTATATATTTAACGTTTGTATATAATTACAATATAAGTGTAAATTTATTAAGTAGTGTTGGAAGACGTGAGTTTTTACTTCATCCTACAGAGCTGATGAGTACAACAGTGTTGTCAGATTCATTGTAGCACCTGTCTCAGTGGCATAGGAAATCCTATTTTAAAAATACCCCTCATATATACATGTATATATCTTTCAAAACAAATCCTCGAAACTTGCATTGCCTTGTCCTGCATACTGAGGGATTTTCAGAAAATTAGCAAACAAAACAGAAAGGTTTTGTAGATTTGAAATATAGAAAATATTGTTAAATGTATTTTATTTTGATAAGGTTGATTTTCACAATGTTTCACCAAACAGTACATGTTTAAAAAGATTAATTTTTTAGTTATTTAATTTACATTTAATAGGACTTTTCCTATTGCACTTGTGTTTCAAACTACACAACGTTTCTGGAGGTGGAGAAACTCCTCAACCATTGATTGTAATGTAAACAATGACAATATGTGATAGTTAAATATGTAAGCAATAATGATATGTGTTCAAACATTAACATACAATTTTGTTAGTTTTGAAAGCCTGACAACATGTTAGATGAGGACAATGACATTTTTTAATAGCTTTTTCATTCATAATTTCTCATTTTTGACTTTACCATAGGATTTTTAAACCTCAACCTCATTGTTAAGATTGATGGAGGAGCTCACATCATTGCAAAAGTACACTGTGTTTTACTAATAATTTTGTCTTTTACTTCGGAGGTCCATTTAGTATTGATACAAGTTAGTTAGAATTCGTTGACATTGGAATACATAAAAAAAATGATGATATACGAAGCATATTTTTTTGGCTTCAAAAATCATGCCATAACTTTTCTAAATTATTTCTTTATGTCTAAATCAAAGTTTAAAACAATAAACCTAGTTTTGTCCAAATGTCTTGATTTTACGTTTATTATTTGTGGTTGGATTAATACAGTATTCTGTTTCTGGGCTTCTATAAAACATTTTTCCACTATTTTTTCTGCTTGGTATTTTATATTTGTGATTTAGATAGACCTAGGTTTTGTCAGTTAAGTATTTAATAGAAGCAAAACAGTTTTTGATAAATACTTAATTTTTTTATGCTAGGATTGTAATTTAGTAAGTTTTTCCCAATTGATTGTTTACAAGTTACAAAATACCTCTTTAACATCACGATGCTAAGAAGCCTTTCTCTCAAGTCAAACATATTGTAAGTTAATTGTTTCTACGTACGTTGGGTATTGACACAATAAACTGGCCATATCAAGTTGTACAGTACATTACTCACTAAGTATTTTTGTAAGTGAAAGTGGGTCTCGTTTGGTTTCTTGTGCGATATCTAAGCAGGGTTCTTGTATCAAGTTGTAACTACTATAGTTTTGTACATTCTCAATAAAATGTGAACCAAAGTTTATACTGTGAGTTTGTAGGTGAATAAAAATAAAAATATGTTACCAAACTTGTGCTTTTTTACATTTTCCCTGTAAAACTTTTGTCAGCTTTAAAAAAAATTAATTAATGAAGCTCAAAATTAAAACAGTATTAAAATCCAAGATTATTGATTGGTAAAAAAGTTATAATGTGACTAAAAAAATATGGATAGAATATATATTGGATAAATAGGAAAGTTTTCCACTAATAATTTGAAGAACAGAATTTCTATTTATAGGTATAGCGTAACTTCTTTTAAATTGATGTACTGTATTTAAATAAGTAAGTGTAGTAATTTTTCCGAGAAGAAAATATGTACACATAAATATAAATTCGCTAAAAATATTGGTAAACAGATGCACCAAAGTAGTTGAAGGGCCTTCCATTTTAACCCCTTGGAAATTGAACCTAAAACTGACACAAGGAATAAGAAAAAATACTACAATAGGAAACAAATATTACTGGAAAATCCTATTAAATATTATTACTTTGAGCGAAAAAAAGAATTATAATATAAAAATTGGTTAATCCTCGGAATGATTTAGAATACTTTTTTCGTATGAAAAAGTTCAAAGCACGGTTGGAAAACATAAACTGTTAATCACCACTGTAAGATCTGTATTAAGAGGCTGTGACAGTGCAGCTATTGGCGGAAGTGTACTTTCAAGGAACTAATAGGCCACTTTTACTGAAATGGAGGCGAGTTCCCGCTGTCCTCAAGAGCTAGCAAGTTGATGTACCTTTCAGGATGCTCAATTACATGTTATTGGAAATTATGTTAAAGGAAATGGTCTTGAGGTTTCCATGTTCTATAGTACAACACCTAATAGGATTAAAACCAATTGAACACGCTCCCTGCGTGCGGCAGTGTTTAAAAAAAATTTTGTAAGTCACCAGACAATAACTTTAAATTTAAATTTAAAAATCATGTGTGAAAATATTATTTATTTACAAAAAAAGTCATCCTGAAATAACCTAAAGATAAACTTGAAGTACACTTGAAAATGGGAACATTTTTCCCGAAACTAGTAGTATCGAAAAGAACATTAGATTGAAGACAGCAGGTATTATAGCCTTAATCTATACAAAAAATGTTTAGCAGTTACCACTATTGCATGCATTTTAGCAACGAATGTGTTAAGTGTAATAGATTAAATTGCACATTTAATAGATTAAGTTCCATTTAAAAATAATAGGAAACAATTTATATAATAACTGTTTAAAAATAACGATTTAAATGACAGAATAGGAAAAACCGTTCTAAAATATTATTTATTATGTCATCCCACTTTTTAGAAATTTTTTGTTCTTAGTGGTAAACATTCCAGAATTTCAACTTTTCAAAATTTAAAGCAATGCAACAGGTGTAAAGTTAAAAATAAGGGCTTTCTAGGTAATTAATTGATTAAAATAACTTTTTTAATTTTCCACATTGGGGTACAAACCACCTTCCGTAAACCTTCCTTCGAATAGATCGATTTGGCTGGACATTCAAATTGATTTAATTATTGCACGTTTTTGTCTCTATCAAATTTTGTTGTGATTTGGGTTTTTCATGTGAGTTGTCGTGTTTACAGATACACACATATAGAGTTTCAAACAAATTGGCTTGTGGGGACCTCAAAACAAAAAAACAACTTGGTCCCAGGCATAGGTGTTATCATGACATCTGGAGTATTAGCAACAATTTTTAAAGTTTATTCGCTAAAATCTATGGTCTCAGAAACAAGTTAGCAGCAAAAAATTAGAGCCATCCAAGCTCCACTAAATTTTGTTTTCAAAGTAAGTTACTTGCTGGTGTCCAGGCAACGCAACAGTTTCAGAACCTGTGGTGCTGATGTCGCTGGTGTAGAATACTGGTGTTGTTGTTGTACCATGTCCTGGTGTTGCTTTGAGGATTTTATCAATGTTCTATCTCGTTACTACATACTCTTTGGTATCAAGTCCCATGTACAGATCATTGCTGTGGGTAGGTGGCCATTGGTACGAGAGGTTGCCACCATCTTAAAATAAATAAAGCAAAATTAATTTTTTACAGTAGTGGAAACTTATAGTAGTTTTGTAACCTCTTGCAGAGACATTCTGTAGAACCATGCTTTTGTGAAACTTGTCATAGAGCTTCTATAGAATATCCCATAGACCTGAGTTGGCCCTTTACATTGGCGAGTGTGAGTGCTGGGTCGTATGGTGTTTGGAACACTTTAATACCACTGAAAGAATTTTACAGCACATTTCGCTCAGCAGAAACTTAACAGTGAAGATAGCATAGGTACAGGGAGTTGCAAAATGATCTGATGGTTTTTTGTTGTCAAGCGAGTTTTCTGTGGGTGGGTAACTTTAGAGCTACCGATTCAGCTTTGGAACGAAAATCAACACGTGATCTAAAGTCAGCCCAGATACCAGAGAACTTAGAGAGAGTGAGAGAAGCTGTGGAAGCCTGCACTCAGCAGCCTGCATGTAAACAAGCTGCAGCTCTGCATCTGTCTGACCGCTCGGTAAGAAGAATATTACAGTAGGATCTGCACTTTCTTCCGTATAAAATTTCTATTGTGCAACAGTTGAAGCCCACTGATTATGCAAAACGCAACACATTTGCAGAGCAAATTATTGATTTGTTTACAGATGACAAAATTCTCTTTATGAGCAACAGAGCGCATTTCCATTTGAATGCATATGAGAAAGAACAGAATTTCCGATATTGGTCACAAAACAACGTAGAAGAACTGCTTTAATGACCTCTTCACAGTCCCAAGGTCACTATGTGGTGTGGCATAACAAAAAATTGTGTTATAGGTTCATACTTTTTTAAGAGAACGGTTGAACTCTAACCGTCAATTCCCAACGATACTTGGCCATGTTGAAAAACTTCCTGATCCTCGAACTATGAAGAAATCACTTAAACCGCAGCATAATTTGGTTCCAGCAGGATGGGGAAGAAACTGTCCACATAGCCGATTATATAATGAACTTCTTAAGGAGCCGAGTCATCTCACGTTTCGGGGACATTGCATGACAAGCTCGCTCTCCGAACGTCAGAATTTGTGATTTTTCTCGTGAGGACTGCTGAAATCATGGGTGTACACAAGACAGACATAATTTGAGACTTCATCTTCAAATTGTAAATGGATCAGATCACCATTCTTGATGTTTTTCTATGAGTTTCCAAAAATACCACTCTGTAATATGCAATGAAACACTTGTATAACTTAAAACATTTGAGTTATTTATATTTTAAAACCATCATAATTTTTCTGCTCTCCGTATCATTTAACAATTAATTCCCTGTTTAGTTGATTCCATGATTTAACAGTTAAGCAAGCACATGAGCAATATAACAGTCAAGTATAACATTTCAAACTTTCAAAATTTTAGAGTTATCTTCACTGAGACTAATAATTGTTCACAGGTTTTCTGGTAATCAAAAAGTACCCTCATGTTGCAAACCAGAAGAAGATATGTACGAGTATGATGATGCTGAGGTGTGCAAACTGTTTGTTTGCGAAGTATTTTAGACTGAACAATTACATTTACTACAACAAAAATTTGAACTATAAGTTAAAGCAATGAAAGAAAAATGTATTAATTAAATCATACACATGTTATTCTGCTTTTTTTAACATTTTAAAGTGGATATTTATTAAATAAAATTTGCTGTTTATTAGTTTATCTAGCTAAAGTACCCGTCCCTCGCACGCGTAAAAAAGGTTTGAGAGAGGTTACCTTTTCTCTTCGGTATGAAATAAATAGTCTAAATGAAAATAAGATTAAGAAAAATTGTTTTTAATGTAAAATACCATTCACATTAAAAGTGGTATTTACAATAGTATTTTATACTAAACACGATCTCAAAAATTTATAAACACGAGTGTCTACAACATGACAAAGTAGGCTACCTTAAGTAAGTAATATTGAGGAAGGATAAGGAATAACATAGTGAGAAAACTTAGAATATACCATTTTTGGCAATATTAATTTCGATCCAGCAGTTTATCTGTAAAAATGAACTTTCTTTCTTCTTCTTCCTTGACTGTAAAAAGTTATGTAAATACATTAGAAACTGTAGACATTAAAAACTAGTACATTTACAGCAACTGTGTCTTCTGCTTCCCAAACTGTCAATTTTAGTGTTCGCAGCTGCTCACATTCAAGTAATTTTATGTTTTCATTCTTTGAAAATGAAAACATTGAAACCTAGAACGTTCACAGGGCGTAGCCCGAGGACATTTCAAGGAAATAAATATGCCTATGAGTTGCATGAGTTTAAGATCTACGTTTGTGTAAAATTTCAAACCGGTCGGTTTACTATTTTTCGTGTTTACTTGCCACAACAAACCCACAAACATACAGCAACCACCTCTTCTTTATAATATTATAGATATTTCAAAATCGAATGGAGACTCATTTATTGTTAAAACTACTTTATATATTCACTTGTAAAAATTTCTTATACTGCTTTTGTACTGTGATAAAATTATAATGTTTTGAATCAGTATTGAAAATAGTTTAGGTAAATATGATTTTAACATCATATTTCTACGGTACTGCTACAAAAGCTATTAAATTTCTCCCTGACCTCGTAACCCAAACAAATCTCTTGCATGTTAAGCATTATGTGGAAGACGCAATTTCATCGTATTAGTTATCTGGCAGACAGAACTATTGGGAATTACATGGATCACATAGGTTTTTGATTTTAAGAGAGAAAATTATGTAGTTGTTACAATATATTTGGAAATAATCTGAAGTAAACTTTTTGCGATTGATTTTCTCCAGTCTTTTAGGATTATATTCAAATTTTAAAATATTTTGAATATATATTTTACGCACATTGAGTAAACTGTTCTGAACTTCTGCTGAAAATTTAGCTATTAAATCTCCCTCTGTTGTTAGACATTTATAAAGAAATTTTGTAGCTTAATTTTTTTTAAATTTGTGGAATGACTTTTAGTAGATGCAAAACTGAGAAAATGCACGAAGGTTTGTTTTGTGAAACAATACTATATGATCTTTATTGGATAATCTGAATTTTTAGCCAATTGATTGTTTCATTTCTTAACATAGAAAATTTTCAATTTTAAAGAATTTTTCAAAGCCTAAAAAATATTTAGCAAGAACGCAGAAATCACTATAATAATTTTCTTTTTTTTATATAAATTTTAAGAAATTTGTATCTTTTTATAAATAATAAAAAATCAGATAATGCTTAGAAAAATGCAGTTTTGTTTTACTAAACTATTTCTCAGAGAGGCCAATTGGTACTGTTTTATGGCCGCAAGCAGGCTAGTGATCAATTTTGAGGGCAGGGTACACATTCGGTGGTTGGGGAGCTCCCAGAAAATCTTTTCATAATAAAAGCCTAAAAACATATTTAAGACGAAGAAGCTTGCGACGAAGAAGTACAAGTGGCTTAATAACTTAAATTAGGAAATTTGTTCTTTTCTGCTAGGGATTGATACCCCTGAAACTACACTGTAGTAGCCTAAGTAAATAAGATTAGAGAAATATTGTTTGATATTTACTATATGTAATTGGGAAATATAATGTATAAGTTTATACAAAAAAGATTATAAGCTATAAAAGATTGCTAAAAAATTATAAAGTAATTTTTTTACTTAAATTTTCATAACTAAATTTTGTTTTAATTCATAACAGTGATTCGTATGTAAGGGCTGAAAAATCATCCCAAGTGCTGTTTAATGAGGATCCCTGTTATATAACAAATATTACCTCAGGGGTTTTATGTGTTATCATCTGTCATACTAGTTTTTTACCGTGGCATTCTTCATCCAAACAAATTCTTAACTAACTAAACCCTTTCAGTGCCAGACCTTTAAAAAAAAATTGGCAAAAGTGCTATATCATTTTTATTAGATGTGCTGAAAAGTGCCAGGCGGGAAAACCGCCTGGCACTTTGTAATTTGTAAGCGCCAGGAAAAATCATAACTTTGTTATTCTTAGACCTATCCACATAATTTTTTTCATTTATTTGTAAAAATACATAGAAACCAGTGCTGTTCATATACATACATAAAAACTATAAATTAAATTACATAAAATGTAATAAGAACTTACCCATAGTTAAAAAAAATGTTTAAGTTTATACTTAAAAAAAATTAATGCACTGTAATCCATCATATCTGAAAGGGTTAACCCATTGCCGGTTACCACATCATGTGCAATAGCACTCGTTCAATACAAGTGTCATTAGTCTATGCGCGCGGCTCTGACGCTATTACCTGTTCTATAAAGGTTGGGCTTTCTTAATCCATTATGCTTGTGTACAAGATTTTCAGGTGAAATAAAGAATTTCAGTTACCTGACTGAAAAGTAAATACTTATATTCCTTAAAATTTATAAAGTTAAAAGTTATAAAAGCCACTAGCACAGGCTAATGACACCATCTGTACGTAGTTAGAAAAGTATATTTTGTTACAAGGGCCTAAAGTGTCACTTTTTCTCCCGAGGTCAAGCTAAACAACCGAGGTGTAGCCGAGGTCAAAAATTGAGCAAGGATAAAAAGACTCTTTTGGTCCAAGTAACAAGCTATATCTTTCGCCTTGATTGTGCATTGTACTAAGCTCAATACAGCAAAAAAATGAAGCTTTACATTTAATATACTTTATAACTTTGTTGCTTCCACATTTTTATCTGTATTTTAATTTATCAGCTGATTCAGGTTTATTCATTACTGATTACTTGAACATCAGCTGATTCTTTTTTGTCCTGGGAAATATACAAGACATATTTTTTTACCTCGACTGTTTCCTAAGTACTATTACGAAATCTGGTTCAATAATAAAAATTAAATTTACATTTTTTAGTTAAAATTTAAGTTGCATAATAAACTCATAAAAATAATTTTGTCTGACAAGTTGAATATAATTATGAATTTAAATTTAGGTCAAGTAATTATTATGAAAGGTATAAAAAAAAGATAACCCAATAATGACCTCTATTTACTCTTAATACTTGCCATTTATTGTCTTGTAATATAACATGACCTGACCCAGAAAGATTTCCTTGGATTATTTGAGGTTGTGTAAATTGAATGAGTTCATTCTGTTAAGATGAAGAGTATGATTCAAGATCCAGTTGAAAGCATAAATAATTCATTGACAATTATCTTAAAATTCTTAATGTGTTTGAGAGAATTTCTCCCTAATATTAAACTTTTTTAAGTTTAAAATACAGAATTATATTCAGTCAATAATTATTTATAAATTTAATCATACATTAATTTTATTTAAAAGTAAAATCAAGCAAGTAAATAAAGGTGAAATTAAATTCAGTCAATACAATAAAAACTGGTAATTAGTAGTGAGCCTGGTAATTTATATCTAATTTTAAAATAGCATATCTATTTTTTTCTTTTTACAGATATCGGTTCTCCAATTACTTAAATTAAAGACTTAATATTTTACTACTATTTGGCATTACCGTATGTGATTATTTAAAGTTAAAATTCAATATTTGTCAATATTTAACATTTTTCTCATAGGATAATAATACAGTGACAAAATCATAAACGATTCTGTATCGGTCTCTCTATTCTTTACTGAAATCAATTACTGTAAATTTTTAGTTATCATGGTCCCTACAGATGGATTAATTATTGTTTTAAATTTATTCAGTGAACATCTAAATAATACTCACACACAAAGCTTCTTATTTGTAGTTTTAACTCATGGAAATTTCGATAGAAAAAGCGCAAAGGTCAATGAAGATTAGTTTAAGCTTGCTCAGATGTGGGCACGAGGAGGTATAAGTTACAAAGATAATGATATCGCTTACGAGAAATTCGTGAGAACTACTTTTATTTCAATTCATTTATCTGTTGAATACTGTGATGTACAAAATCATTTGCGGGTATGTGAATCCTATTGAATTTTAACTAGGTGTGGACATAAATGGCAACTATACAAATTTTAACAGCTCTCGAATGCAAAATAAGTTAACAAAATTGTATGAAATCAACTACAGTTTGAGCAAACTACTGTTTAAAGTGAAAAATGTTATGGTGTGGGAAAATTGAGACAATCTTTACATTTAACCTCATGTTAATGTAGTTTAAATGTGCCAAACAAACTTGTCCAAACTATTATTGAAAGTAACACCACTGAATTCTATAACAATCAGACAATAAAAAATTTTTTTATTTATTTGAAAAATCAAAAATACCTTTTATGAAAATTATATTAATTCTATGTGATGCAAAATCCTAACCATGGCTTGTCTGCAGCTTTCTTTTAAAACCAAATCATAGTACACAGTGTTAAATTTAATAGTCAGTCCTTTTGCACCTGTAATCCTTATCCCCCCAAGTTCAGTTATTCAACTCAGTCACACAGATTATTATATTTTCTATCAACCTATTTACAAAATTGATTTATTGTCTTTTGATTATTTAACTAAACCAAAATTTTGATTGCGGTCATCATGGTCAAGACCTCTCAAAACGTGTTTGGGGATTCGTCGTGGTCCTGGGCATGGTACAGTTTGACCATACTCATTGAAGAGCAAAAGGGAATTTTTATTTACACCGTTTGTTACTTTGGTTTATTCATACAATACAATGAATAAGTTTTCCATCAAAACACAAAAGATTTGGAAATACATGTTTCTGATTTTATTTCACTCAGTTATCTCACCCTTTTGTTCTTACAAATTGTTTACTAATTTTATAATTTTTAAAATTTTATGAGTTTTTTTAACATACATAACATAAATATTTATTAAAAACTCGATTCATATCCTACATCATATCATGAAACATATTGTTCACCATCGTCATCAATTGACAACTGTCAATAGGATATAAACAGATGTTTTGATTTTTATTGTTTATATTTCAATCTCCATAAGCTCAATATTAATTTTTAGATTTTAAACAGTATATTACAAGAAAAACGGGGAACCAATTTAGACATGGATATGTCTTAGCTCTGGGGGGGGGGTGTTAGTGATTTTGATGAAAATATGCAACAGTTTTCCATAGAAACTACCAAGGCTATTGTATTGAATTTTCAATATAAAACAATAAGAACAGCTACGCAGATGAATTGAAAACATTAAAACATTCCCTTTAGACATATCCAAGATCTAACCTATTTCCTACATGGAAGTAAATTTGACATGGATATGTCTTAGCTCTGAGGGTTGTTGGCAACTTGTGAAACTGTGACACCTGTTAGTTTGGTTATAAAACAGCTGTTAGATGAACTGAAGACATTCCCTTTAGACATCCATGATCTAACCTGTTTCCCACAGGGAAGTAAATAAAAACTAGAAATTAGTTATTTCCAAAATTTAAAGAAACTCCATTGAGCCATTTTTGAGATCCTTCTGGAAATATAAATATAAACCAATCATACCTATATATATATATAAACCATATGCTAGTTTTGGATAAAAATGTGTTTTTTTATAATTTGAAACTTAAATTAAATTATAATTATAATTAAAAAATTATAATTTTAAATTAAACTTTCAGTTTCATTTTAGCCCCACAACCATATTTTTAAAACCAATTTATAAAATCAAATAATCCAATACAAACCAATAATCCTGTCAGAAATTTAATATTGTCCTTATGTGACTAAATAAAATATTCCATCACTGATCAATACTCTTTTATGGCCAAGATTTTATAGCTATTTAACTAGGCGATCCTTCTTTAGACAACCTACCAGTTTCATAGTTAAATCAGTCTTATTATCTTTTTATTTAAATTTTGATAAGTTAAGTGAAATACTGTATTGACTTTGGAGTTCAGTGGCCGTATGTTTGTAAAACATGATAATACCGGGGCATAATGTAAGAGCTGTTGAAGATTCATATTAAAAATCTCAAGTTTCTAAATAGATTATCATCAAATTCTTAATTTAAATTATTAAGTGTACCGGTAACTGAATTAATGTGCAATTACTTTTTTTATTTGTATTATTTTACAACCTTCTTTAAAATCAGATCGATTCAGGAAATTTGTTTAACGAGATTACATAACAGCTTAAGAAAATTATCCTTTTTTTGACATGCCTCTTATATAAACAATTATACTAAAAGTTGTTTAAAGTTTACTTTTATATAATCAAAGAAAGAATTTCTATTTATTTATGCAATGGCTTTGTAACATAATATGGTAACGAGAATGTTTGTTTTATAAAATTGTAATTATAAAACTATAATACAAGGCTAATTACTAGGTTGAAGCTACTAAATACTTAAAAATGGGTTAATTTGAGGGTTCAAACATTAATGAAATGCTGTAATAATTATACATCCATTTATTTAATCGCTCTGTAATTTGCATGAACAGGATGTAGTTTATAGAAGAGATTGATCCAATTGAACAATCAAATCATTGTGCTTTGCTCTAGTATTTATCTCCTTGTTAGATTTGTTCTCTGAGTAGTCTTCTCATAAAATAAAAAAATTATCCATCTTTAACTTCCATTTAAAAAATTAATGGAATTTTAAAATATTAAAGTGCAACAACAATATTTTATGCTTATTGCAGTGAAGTGAGCATAAACGATTTTCATAACTTTACAATTTGAAATCTAGAGATAAAAATAAACTTTTATTCACATAGAGATACAGTTTCTGACTATGACATATGGTTTTAAAAGTATATTTCAGTTATTTCAACATATTGAAGATTTTAGATTTTTTTAAATTTATTAATATTAAAATCTACATCAAAAGAATTTAAATCAAGCAGACCCATATGTTTAAATTTATTATGATATTTTTAATATTCTGGTAAAGTTTTGGAATTCTCAAAGATGGTAAGATTTTTTTGGCAATCTTAAGTTATTTTGTGGGAATCAATTTAGATCAAGAATAAAAATTATAGATTTTGAAAAATCAATTCCGTGTATAAAAAAAACTCAATTGGTTCACAAAATTTAAGTCACTGTTACTATTAGCCAAACCATGAAAGTTTAATTTATTTTGGTCACAAGATCAAGATATTTAATAACCTAGTAAACAGATTTACTGTCTTGCATTCAACATAAATTATTCACAATATTAAATGTTTTGTGCCTGAACTTGATTCATCAAATGTTAAATTTAATTATTATTTTCATATTTACTTAGCCCGCTGGATGAAAGAGAAATCTTCCTATTCTGTGACAGTTTTATGACAATTTACTCACAAATAAATATTAAAAAAATGCTTGCCTATTGTTCTTGTTATTGATTTAGGTTGAGGACAGTGATGTCTTTACATGAATTAACCCTTTCTAGATGGGCAAATTTGTGACATAGGATTGGAAAAATTAAAGGAAAAAATAAAAATTAGTTTTTATTATTTTTTTTATACTAGTATACAATAAATAAACACAATGGAACACTTCATATTGTAAAAATAACTTTTTACTCGGAGCGTGGGAGAGGGTGGTGCTGCAGAGAGGGGGAGAGGATGGGCGTGTTCCTTGCTAAATCACAGCTGTTGTGGAAAGAGCAAGGAAGTAGCGCCTTGGTAGCATGAAACATCTGGTTACTGATTGAACACTTGCCAGTCTGTCTGAAAGAAAGCGGATATACATGCTTCCCATCCGGGACATCAAGAACCGTAAGCAGATATATCCACCACCTATCCTTCATTGCCAAAGACTTTGGCGGATATATATCCGTCACCCCTCTGGGAAGGATTAATAAAAGGTTTAGATTAAGGTAATTTAAACCTTTTATTAATTCGTATAAGTGCTCCTGAGGCTAAACGATCATGTCTTTAGGTGCTTTCCTCTGGTGATCCATGATGGCAGTCCTACTTTGTGAAGTCATCACCAAGAAGTCAAATATAAATATTAGGGAGTAATATGAGATAAACAAAGATATGTATCCCTTACATTTGATACATAAAATTATGTCTCACAAGGTTATGCATTTTCGACAAAAATTCATAGACGAAATTTTAGTGGGGATTTTTAAAAAGTAAGAAAAATGGGGGAGTTTTCCCTAATTTGCAGTTAATAACTGAATAAAATTATTCAGCACACTTCTATATGTTACTGTCTCTTAAATCAGAAAATGCTAAATTGAAATGGTCAAATAAAAATACTGTCAGATTCAGTTGTTCTAAAATTGGCTTTTTTTGACGCCTGTGATGATGTGTTGTTGCCGTACGGGCTGTGCTCACACTCCCACTGTACTACTCTGTGGTCACATGCTATAGAGTTCGTAGTTTACCATCTCACTGCCCCACTCCATGTATTAGTGTAATGTAAATATTTACCCATCAAAAAATATTCTATAATAGGTGATCTGTGTTTTTAAATTTTATCTCCAGGATATTATTTGATACTAACCTTGACAGGGTGGGCAGCTAATCTTGGCTTAGTGTCAATTTTAACTTACAGTCCTTGGTAATTAGTTTTACAAATAGTTCTGACTACATGTGTTAAAATTGCAGAGAAAAAAATAAACCAAAATTGTGTAGTGACGAGTAAATAGTTTGGGAGACTGTTAGTTGATTGCTAGACTTTAATCATGGATACCAATTTTTGGCAGGTATTTTTGCTATATGGGTCATGGAGGATGGGAAATTAATAGACCTTGACAGGTAATGGAAATGTAAGATTTTACAAGTAAGCAAGGGGTAGTAAATCTCTAACTGACAACATAGTTAATTTCAGATGTACACAGTACATCCTCTGTAAACTTGAAATACTCTGTAAACTGTAAACTTGTTGAACTTTGTACCCTTACACTACACACGTATCACACATACGTGACACATAACATCTGCTCTTAACAGTATTAGCAACTCATGCCAAAGAATGAAGAATGAAATGGAATTTTACTGATATCAGGAAGTGTAAACAAAACAGAATCTCATAGAATCTAGAGAAAATCATGTGAATTTCTCTTAGAACTTGTGTGTTATCGGATGATTGTGAGAAAACTATCGTTGATGAATTATTTGCTCAGTTATCTGTTGTTTTTAGCTGTATCAGGTGTTCAAACAATGTCTGACAAATAGGCCATAGTACAATGTGTCCACTTCCTGCCAGTCAAACCCACAAATTGTTATAACAGGACAAACAATTTTACATTTTGTGCAATCATTGTTTGTAAATTATTCTACAAAAAATCAAACAATTTGTAATTATGAGTGGAACTAATATTTTGTGCTGAATTGTCAATGTCATACCTTTTACAGGATATATGGCTATTATGTTAAATTGTAGAAGAATTTTTTGGTTTTTTAATTGTCATAAAATTCATTGAATTGAATTGTCAATTTAATTCATTAATCATAAAATATTATATATATTTTATATATAAAATCATAAAATTAATTGATCATACTTACATGTCTCTTGTTTTCATTCTAAATTATGCTAGGCACATTACATTATTATGTAACATTACATACAAAAAAACATTATTTAACTATGTACACTTTGTAGC
Organism: Nephotettix cincticeps; assembly: GCA_023375725.1. NCBI lineage: Eukaryota > Metazoa > Arthropoda > Insecta > Hemiptera > Cicadellidae > Nephotettix > Nephotettix cincticeps. The sequence continues at coordinate 49,566,542 of CM041785.1, forward strand.
TGTGAAAAGTCTTTCTGACAAGAAAAATCTCAATGAAAACTTCTCAAAATCTGTGATTATCTTTGGAGTAAGCGGTGAAACCCTATAAAAATCTTTTATGAAAGATATTATGCGTCTGTTCACTGATATGGTTCACTGATATTCACTTCCCTTAATGATATCATATTAATCCACTTTAAGCCAATACTTATCAACAATAAACTAATGTTTTAATACATTTGAGTTAACATATTAAATCCCATGGTTTGTCCAATGCTCATCTCTTTACATTTCATTAATAAAATAATTCAACAAAAATTTGAAAACAACTAAGCTGAGCTTGAAGATGTGTGTTGTCTAAGGACAAATACATAATATGAAATAGTACTTTGGTCAGAAGGAATTCCTTGACTGAAATGAAGTAAAATCTATTAATGTATGCTAAAAAATCTAAAGTTTTTTTCCTGGTAACAGCAGACCTACTTAATCATTTTCCACTTTATTCTTATGGAGGATAAGCAAATAATAGAACTTCCTTATCATTAATATTTATTATTATTTAACTGGCTGGGTGGTGTAGTGGTTATAATACCCGCCTTCAAAACTGAAGGTCGCCGGATCGAATCCCGCAAGGGTCGAATCTGGACCCAGTCGCCATTTGTCATTGGGCTACTAATTAATGATGCTTCCTAACAACAGGTCGACGTTAGGTAGTAACAAGACCGGGGTTTGGACCGTTCCCCATCAAAACGTTAAAAATGCCACTGGCGTAGAAATAAACAAAATAAAAAATATTAATATTTTGATAAAACTTGTATACAGCTTCAAATACCAGTACAACTATTACTTAACTTGTCACTTTACAAATTAGTGACAAAAATCCCAGTTTCAATATTTATCATGGCAGCAAACCTATTTACTCATTTACTATTTTGTTATTAAGGAGTATGCTCCCATTTTATAGTTTTCTATGCTGTGATAACATTTGGTATATGGCTTATCCTATGATCAAGTTTGGTTTGGATCATCTGAAATAACTCACAAATAAACAAAAATTTACTGAGTATACTGGTTTTCTGCTATGGGGGCATAAGAAGCCTTTGGGTTGTGTTTACCAGTGTTCAAAAGTGTTTTCTCTTTTAATAATTATTAGTTCTTTGAACTTTCGTTTTTTTTTCAATATAGAAATTTTTTTCCCTATTTGAAAGAATCTATGAATTAGCATATACTGTCTCAACACCTTTATAGTGAAAGAGTGTAAATTTAAATTCCTCCATTGAAGAGAAAGCGGTGGAGAGGAGGGCAGGCCAGTCATCTGACCTTGGAGCTGCGGCTGATGTTATACAAATTGACGAAGGGGAGACGACAATTGTCCAATAGAAGTTATAACCTGGTGGATTACAGGCACTTATAGTTCATTCATCGCTTATACAAACCCGATGACCTCACAAGATATGGTATCGGTGAGGCGTCGCAATATCCGTTTACTTATATAAGCGTAGGTCAGTGACTTTCGGATCTACCTCTTTTTTACGCGTTGCTAACATTATAAGATTGTCTAGCCGTTAACAGCTTGTGATAAAACCTATGTTGAAACCTAGTTTAAAAATAATTAGTAACTTAAGAGTCTTTTTTCAGTTTAAAATAATTTTTACCAGTTGAATATCAGAGTGAAGAAAAATTGCTTTCAATGTTACAAGTACATGAGAAGTTCATATACTTAAACTTTAAGAAGTCATTATTTAATAATTAAATAAACGGTACCAGTGAACTGACACATACTTTCTCCCTTAAGTAAGTTCAAGAAAGACAATCTATAATAAAACTATCATGTTCTCCAAAGTTCATCTAAATAAATATCATTTAATAATTTATTGTTTCAAAAATAATCATCCCATTTCTGAAAATAAAAACAAGAGAGACAAAGTTAAATTAATTGTTCGAATTGTATGGGGGGGAAACACCCCCCCCCCCCCGGTAATACCAAGCTTTTTTGAGTTGGTTCTGTTGGGTGATTTGACCTTACACTTCATACCAAGTTTCATGGAAAACGGTTAAAAAATAAGGAAGAAATTGATATTTTAATATTCTCCATAAGAATAACATTGGACGCTTTCAGACAACGTACTGTGTTTATCATGGACAGTAAATTTAACTTTTCTCTGGAACCGTTAGTCGTAGACAAATAATTCAAAATACTAATTTGTTTAGTTTTTTAAGCAGGTTTTAATGGTGATAGTCAAATTGTACTTTACTTTAATTGTTTTCGCTGAAAATTTAAAAATTTGATTTTTCTGACATTTAAAAGCCCATAACTTTTGAACCGTCATTTTTACAGACATGCGGGTGGTGTCAAATTATTTAGTACTCTGTGCACTATAAACTATAAAATTATAATCAAAATCGTTAGAGCCGTTTTTGAGAAATTTGGATTTTTCACGTTTTTTAAGGGTTTTTAGGGGTGAACTACCCTTAAAAATCAAAAATTCAAAAAAATGAAAAAAACGCCTGGAGATACCGTGAATATATACATACATGCCAAATTTCATCTAAATCGGACCAACGGGGTAGGCTGTGGCACTGTACACATCCAGACACACACACACACACACACACACACACACACACACACACACACACACGGACGGACAGACATCACCTCCAAACCCACTTTTTTGGATTCAGGGGACCCCAAAACGGATATATCCACCCTCAACTCAAATTCGAAAATTTTGACGAAAACAATACTTTCTCCATATAGGCCTACTACGTATAAGGGGAGAAAGTAAAAAAGAATGAATTTAGTTGAAAGAAGGTAGATAAAAAAATATAACTGTAATAGATATTATTACAATGGGAGATTAAAATAAGGATCTAGGATTCCATGGACAGTTAAATTAAAAATATCCAATCATATTTTTTGTCTTGTAAAGAGTCATAACAATAATAATAATAATTTATTCTATTGACATTATGCATTTTGTATTGAAATTTAATATTTACATCTGAAAATAGAAGGTAGCAATAACAATTATGTTCATTTATAAAATTTACAAGTATGGATCGGAGCCCCTAGAAAAATCTTATAAAGACCTTTGATGTGACATAATATAAAGACATTATTTTTTGTTGCAGATCAAAATGAAATACACCAGATCAGAGAGGAAGAAATGCTTTGCTATGATTGTTTTTTATATTTCTTTTAATACAAATCCACTAAATCTTTAACATTAAACAACATTAAAACCAAACCTTAGGGTTGTATGAACATTTAATGCAACTGTTTTGAAAAATATAAAAAGCAAATCTGAGTTGGAATTTCACTGGGCTTAAAATTAATGTATGATTTGTTATTTTAAGTCACCTAAAAAGGTGTATTATGCTCCTATGCAAGAGCAATCGTGGGCTGATAGCATTGGCTCATTGAGCCCTCCCTGTCACAACAATGTGCAACAATACATGACAGTGAGAGTCCCAGGTCTAGAATGAAAACTGGCTTTAACTTCCTTTTAACTGATATTTCAGCTTCTAAGAAAGACAAGAGTTGAAGCCTCATTTGATTATATGTCAATTAAAAGCCTTTGTTAAGAGCGTTCCTTACCCTTGCAGAAAAACATGCCTCGCTATTCCCTTGCTTCGGATGAAACAAGTGAAGATGTACCTAATGTTAAATCATTTTTGTGTTACAGATAAATGTTGGTTCTAGAGACCTCAACCCTGATATATCCAAGAAAATCAATTGTGTAAGTACAAATGAATCTTAAAATGTCTCATTTCAAAAGCCAGCTGAACTGACTGAATGTTTTCAGAAAAGCACAATATTAACCCCTCACTGACCCCCGTCCATCCCTCTCCCATTATATTAAGTAATTATAATTACTAAGTATAATTATATTGTTATCTTTAATAAATTTAAAATGTGTATGTTACTGATAAGTATTGAATTACTTTATAAATTGAAAAATATTTATGTACGGTAATTTAAATAATATAATTTTATTTATTTGTTAGCCCTGTTGAGACAAACATGTTGTTGTTGAAGCTTTCACCAAAACAATATGTAATTTTTCAATTTTAAAAACAAATGAGTCACTCTTATCTCTCTACGTATTTGTTGAAATAAAAAATGCTGTTCACCAAAACAATATGTAATTTTTCAATTTTAAAAACAAATGAGTCACTCTTATCTCTCTACGTATTTGTTGAAATAAAAAATACTGTTTCTCAGAATGAATCATTTGCAAATAATATTACAAGTACCCTGCAAACTATTATCGAACAACTTATGAAAACAATATGGAAAATTCCAATTGCGTTTACAATTTTTTTTGTAAAAAAATTAATTTAGGCAATCGATATGTTGTGGTATTATATTTATAAAGTGTAAATATAAAAATATCTTAGTTTTATTAGCATTTATAGGCCGTCTAAAGGTGTTTCTCAAAGATTGTCTCCCTTCTGGATAGATCAGTACGGTACTTCTCTCTTCAGGCAAGGTATATTAGTTCTATTGATTTTAAAACAGTTTATGAAAAAGCCGGTATTGGCATTTCAGAATCAAAACATAACCCTCTTAAAATTGTTTTAGATCGTTCTCTGCAACAGATAAATCTTAAAATTACAAAAATTAAAGTAAAAGTAAAATCATGACTCAAAAAGGAAGCTTTTAATTTTAAAAAAATGTTTACATTTTTTAACATACAATAACAACAGCATAACGAAGGGTCGGATCTTTCCCTACCAGAATGTTCAAAAATGCCACTGGTGTAGAAATTTTCACAAAAAAATCTATGATCCACGAATCGTGCAAGACTTTGAGATGATTTTATCACTTAAAATGATGATTAGACAAAGAACAGTTGAATAATAAGTCCTACTCGGAAAGTATTATGAATATTCATTAATAAAAAGGGAAAACTGAGTTATTATTCATATCACTAAGATGAATTTGAAAAATCAATTCAGGTCATGGAAACTTTGACATTGGACCTATCTGTTATCGTTGTCAGTTTTTGCAGGGAAGCAGTCTGGTCATGACGATGACTGATTATGTATCATGAGTGTTAATGTGCTAAATTCTTACCAGTTTAACTGTACCCGCTAATATTAAAATAATTTAATATCTGATAGTTCGCCTTAAATAAATATAGTTGAAAATGTCATGATAAAGAATATAATTCAATCCATTATTATATACAGCGTGTATACAATAGCAGTGTAGAGCTGAAAATTCATAACTTCATTAGTTTTTTTCCTAGTACAGTATACTGTATATTTGGAGAATATTTTCTAATTTTCTCTCATTGTTACTAGAAGCTACAACTAGAATTACAAAAACATGTATACATGGACAGAGTTGTGTTACAGGCATAGAACAATTGATAAAATAACTTCTTATATAATGAAAATATATATGATTTATGAGGAATTTTTATTAAATCAAAGTAAAACGGTTACCTAACTTTTAAGGCATAACCCTCTCTGGATTTATGTATTAGTTGATTGATAACTCTACATTATTTATATGACTTATATTCAAAAGTGAAGAAAGGTTTGAAGTTATTCAAGTGAAGCTTTATTTTATTAAGTTCCTACAAAACCCACCATTTGGGGCAGTGAGGTATCCTGAGAAAATATTCATTCAGCATTCCTGATTTGTCCTGATCCTTCAATATGACATCTGATTTATTTTAATTCATCTAATAGAATGTATAAAAAAGTATAAATAACAAAAAACGTTCAAATTAGTTGAATTTTGAAAGATTGCACAATATTGTATAAATTGTGCATGTACCTTTTTAATTCAAATGCTAAACCATTCAATATATGGTTGAAATAACCTACATTAATTTAAATAATTATTTTAAGTAAAATAAAAATCGATTTTGGTTCATATAACTTTAAGTATTGTGTCAATGAAATACAGTATACATAAGCACACAAAAAAGACAAAAGATATTCACCATTGTATTGGAGGCCAATATTGAAATACTATTCGCTTAATTTTTACTAAACATAACAGTTATCAGTTAATGCATGGATATTGCTCTTTATTTAAAGTTGTTAATAATATCCCTCTTAGAGTAATGTCATCTTACATCTTACCTGTTGGTGTGTGCTTCCCAAGGGCGGAGTTAGAAGTTACACGTTGGGGGAGGGCACGGAGATAATTTCCTAGTTTTTGTCACAATATAGCCTAAAAATAGAGAAAAAGATATATTTACTAAAAACTAATATAAAACTACAGTGAAAACTCATTAAAATATCTGTGTTTAGTAACAATTATAATCGATTGGTAATAAAAATTCAAAAATGTAATTATGGTAGGTATGGGGGGTATGGCCACCCTATACTCCCTCTTAACCCCGCCCCTGGTGCCTCCGTCTTCAGGTAATGCCGATCGCATGGTGTCTCTCATAAGGATGTCTAGCTAGTTTCCAATGGTTTGGTTCAGTCAGGTATTTTTGAGAGGGTAGTCAGGTTGGAGTTTTCTTTCTTTGGATTTTCTTTGGGTATTGAGTGATATTTCAATATTTCTATTTCAAATAAATTATACAATTATTATTCCAGTACTTAATAACAAATATGTTTAAAAATACTTTTTTACTCTATGGCAATCCTGTTTTTAGTCGACAAGTTACTGCAGTTTCGGTTGTCAAGTGGGCACGTGATGATTGTAGTAGCTTGTCTGTTAAAAGAATGATCGTCTTATTGTGAAAAATGTGTTTACACCTGATTTTTTCTACTGAAGTTTGATTCAGAGGCTAATATAACGAATATTATAACAATACCTACTTTATACTTTCTCCCCTTTACACAGTATGGCGTAAGTATCGTTAAAATGTTCAAAAGTCTACTGAGTGTGGAAGCATTAATTTTGAGGCTCCCTGAGTCCTATACAATGTTTTTTTGGATTTATGTCTGTCACCCTGAGACCAGGGTGGCTAAATAGACAATGGGGTTTTGTGTGATTTTTATGAAGTTTGGTGCACCTTAGTATATTGGGTTGTTTTTTTTCATTTTTTTAACTTGAGGTAGTTGAAAACCCTTTATAAACATGATAAATCCAAATTTCTCAAATATGGCTCCAATGATTTTGATTCTTATGTTTCGGTTAGTAGTGCTTTGAGTCCTAAATTATATGAAGCCACCCGCGTGTCTATAAAAATGAGGAATCAAAAGTTATGGGCTATCAAATGTTAAAAAAATCAATATTTTAAAGTTCCTTTATATTATTGAAATCAATAAATACAGTATATAAAATAATTTTACCGCCATCATTAAACCCAGCTCAAAATATAAACAAATTAGTATGTTGATTTTTTTTATTCTCTGACAAATGATTCCAGAGAAAAGTTATGGAAAAGAAATTTATGGTACGAGGTAAACACTCTATGTTGTCTAAGAGATCCAATGTTATTGTTATGGAGAATACAAAATAAAAAATTCATTCATTATTTATCAATTGTTGTCTATGAAACTTGAAATGCAGCGCAAGGTCACATCACCCAATAAAAATTGCTCCAAAACGTTTGTTACTATATTGGGAGGAGGGGTAACTTCATAGAAAGTTTTGATTTACTTTCAAGGGGGAAAGTAGGCTATGTATAAAACTGTTTATTTGTTTATATTCTAGTTTCTTAAACCTGGACTATGCCCACCCACATAGACCATAGATATGTTTGTGGGTTGTATAAAAAACCAAGGGGTGAGCCGATACAACAAAAGGTAAATAATACCAAAATTGGTAATACTAGGATCCAAACGAGCTGCTGCTTCTATAGAAGCTACTGTGTCGTACACTCAATCCCCAACTCACCAAATAAAGCAAAGCAAACAATTTTGATATTTTTTTTGGAATTTTGCTTACGCTTATTACTAAAACTATTAGGAGTCTTTAGAGTAACCCTGGGTTGGTCAGTAGTAAAATGCTCACCTGTTAATCTGAAGGTTGTCCATTCAAATCTGAACTCAGTTGCCATTTGTAATTGGGCTATTGACTAGTTAGTTAATAGCCCAATTACAAATAACGGGTTGATATTAGGTTGTAAAAAATCCTGGATTTGGAATGTTTGAAAATGTCACTGGTAGGAAAAATCTGCAAAAACCCCCTCTAAAGCCTTATATGTCACCTATCGGCCATTCGGGCTAAATAGAGATAGAAAATTGCAGGGGCTTCAAACAGGTATTTGTTTGAGAAATGGATATAGCACATTATATTATTCAAAGTTCAGTTACAAATAGCCTTCAAAATTATGTTTTTAAGTGTACATCCAGACCTAAATTATTTAAATTTTGTCACGGTTATGTCTTAGCTCTTGGGGGTATTGAGAATCTGTCAGACCAAAATTTGAAACGGAAGCGAAGTGATATGGTTATAAAGACAGCTGTTTAGAGGTTCTGAAAACATTCTCTTTAGACATACCCATTATCTAAGCTATATTTCTCAAAGGGATGTAAACACAAATTTTATTACTGTATTACTTTTGTTGTGGAACCTGCACTTTTGCCGTCCTTTTACCATTTGTTTAAAAGTAATTTATGCGTTCTTTTTCTGCACCCCTAGGCTGAAGGCTCCTCAGGTATAGGTAACATTCAAGCTGAAGAACTGGCTACAGGAACACCATTTTTACACACTTCAACAGTTTTATAGCTTCAGGAAATTTAAAGAAAACACCATTACTAATATTTATACTTATGTAATGATGTAATGATTTTAGTTTTCATTTTATGAGTCAGTAATTATTTATAAAGTCTACATTTTGTTGCTGAAGATTACAAGAGATCTTGTAAAGTGAATTTATGAGTATATAGTGTACCTCGCTCAAGTAAATTTTAATTACCATATTTTTTGCTGAAAGCCTGGGAAATTCTATTAATGATCTGAATTTTAATTTCTAAGTAAACCCATTAATCTGCCATTGACACCAAATTCTGAAAATTTGTGATTAGTCAGATAAGTTAATAAGGAGTAACAAAACAAAGGTCAGTTGTCCAAGATTTGCACAGATGGTCAGAGCTACTGTCACTGCCTCACTGCAGTTGGGAATGGTTTCATCCCTAGACATCTAAGACTAGAGTTGGTTGGTTTGCTCAAGAAGAATTACCTATAAATAATCTATATCAGTAAGTTTACACATTATTTATATTTTTCTATCTGCTATTGAAAACTATTTAAAAAAACATGTAATAGAGATTGTAAAAAGTATTCTTGAGTAACATTTAATTATTTGTATTCATATTGAAAGATATCATAATGGTTTAGATCTGAAATGAAAACTATATAAAATCAGACACAGTAAACCATTTATATTTAAAAATCAAGATATGTTAACATAATGGTTTATGTTATTGTAGATCACCATAATAATAACCATAGATGCATCCTCACCAAAATAATTTTTAAAGCCCAAATTATTTTTTTAAATCTAGTAATTTGATGATAAGTTTTCTGAATCTGAAATGAGTTAATAAATTAATTCTTATCCTAAAAAAAATTATTAAATTATCTGTTATAGCACCAAAATACAATAGGTATAGTACACAACTATATCAACTAATATCAACTATGTTCATAATTATTATAGTTTTTAAGTGTGAAGTATCTTTAAACACCAACTTTGAATGCAATGATTTGAGCTTATTGGTTTTTGCGGTTGGTTTAGTATTTTTTGTAATAGAGTGTGTTCATTTACTGCTAAAAATGCACTTGTTGGCCACCTGAGGAGTAAAGAAGAGCATTAGTAAATGGTGAATTGATGAATCAAGAATATTTATCGGCTATAAGCTAATTTAGTTTTGCTCGGAGTAAATATTCAACAATAAGTAAAATCTATTTTTTTATTTATTAGGATTTTACAGTACTTTACTGTCTTCCTTCTCTTAGCCGAGTCCTCCATCCTTGTCTGTCATCCCATTCACCATCTCTCAAATTCCTCATTACCATAGCCTCATCCACTTCATCAGTAAAATCTATGAACTATAAAAATCTAAAATCAACAAATTACAGACTTCTCAACTAGGAATAAAAGATCACTTATCATTCATAGGATATTTTCTCTTTAGATGCTTTGAGTAAACTAAAATTTCACTGAGGTAGTAAAACTAAAACTAAAAAACCAATCTGCAAAAACCTTGTAAAAGTAACAGCTACTTTTGCTTACACTTGGTTACTTGGAGATCTTGAAAATTTACCAACATGTCAACTCAAATTAATCTACCTATCTTTGTCAACTAACTTTTTATTCAGAGAGTCAAACAAAACGAAATCAAATCAAATGATCTTTATTCAAATATACATACAAAGCATATTCATGAATGTGCTAAATTCTATAACTTAAAGACTAATATAAGAGAAGAAAGTACAGAAAGATCATTGTTATCTTTTATTTTGACCTGGTCCAGATTAGTGTAATACTTATGGTTTACTAAAAATAATTAATTTTGGTTCTGTATTAAAATTACTGTGATTTTTCTCATTACTAATGCTACTGGGATGTTTTGATGTTTGATATTACCTCAAATTCTCTAAATCGAGTTTTGCATGGTTTATTTTTGTCTAGGTCTCACAGTTTCTTTCTGTAAAATTCTCTTAAAATTTAATTTAAATGTGCCCCCAATTAATTTCCATTGTCTTCTTAAATCTACAGTACTTTTCAAGTCATTCAAAACTAAATCCCGAGTAAATATTTTACTTTGATTTGTACCAGCAAAGTTGGTGAGTGTAAACAGAAGGAGGTGAACTTTGAAATCATACAATTAATTTCTGCAGGAGGCATTGGCAGCAGTGTCAGAGTCAGAGGGTGGGGAAGTTATAAAGTTAGTGTGGTGGCAGTGTGCGTTGTCAGTGTGTCCTGTTAGCCAGTGCACTCGACATCATGGAGCGGCGTTGGAGGACCTCGCTCGCGATTGCCGCACTTGTCTGTGTCAATATTCTTCCCACTCAAGCTGGTAAGAAATGTTTAATTTGTGATTTGTGAATCCTTAAATATGCAAAATTAACTAGGCTAATTATGGAGGGGGAAGGGTGGGGGAAAATCGTTTTTCTGAAAAAAGGTTGATAGGGGAGTGAGATAATAAAAAACTTTATAAAAATTATTTTTTAAATATAAATTTAAATTATATAATTAATAATTTATTTTCTTAGCTTCAATTAGTTGAGGTTTCACCTCCTCAATAAAACTCACAAAATAGTGATAACAACTATTAACATATTGTTGAGAGAAACCCTCTGCAAATTAATATAAATATATGCTATGTAATCCCAAATGCAATAAATTATTACTATCAAGCGACTCCCACTTAAGTATTTGGGGAGTCCACTTAATTTTCAAATGTCCAAGAGACTACACTTTAGTGAGTCTATAACAATCTGCTTTTAAACCCTCCAAAGATTGGTTAAAGGTGTTTTGTTTATAGGTTTGATAAAAATAGTTCAGTAATGTTTTAACAGATTTATTGGTGATTATTGATAAAAAAAACTGAAGGAATTAATATTATTGCTTTATAATATTGAGACGTAATTATATATAATTGAAAAAAAATGACAAACTTAAAACAAGCCATAAACTATTATGTTTGATCAGTCTTTGAGGCTGATAAGCTCAAAGTTACCTGACTCTACAATCTCAGCCCTCTCCAGTAATACAACACCTGTTAATATATACTGTAGGAATAAATAACTACAGTATCATCAGAATAGAGAAGTAGTTTTAGAAATACTTCATAAATTTCAATAAAATTATCATTTCAAACATTGAACATAAAATAGTTTAGTGCAATTTTCTGGATTAGGGGCGCGTATATGTGAATTGTTTGAAAATAGACACACTTTTCACAGTGTTCAAGTTAGTATTGAAACTGTCTAATACACAATCACTTCTTTCAATACACATAGACTTCTTTCAACTCTCTCTGGCCCTCCTCTGAACTCATCCAAGCTACTACAAATTATTTTTTCACATTTAATAAATACCGTGTCATTGTACATAAAATTACAAGATATTAAATCAATTAAAAGTACATCTATAAGGATTTAAATGTTGTATTCGTCAAAATTCAGTTAAATTCATTATAACTGTCACAAGTAAATTAATTTAGCTTCTTCCTAAATATTCATTCATTTAAACTATTCATTTAAACTTATTTGTTCCAAATTGTTATTCAACTGCCCTGAAGTTTGAAGGTCAATTTTAACTGCAACACAATACATTAATATGTATTGCCTATATCTGCTGGTTCCCAAGACAACTTATAAACATATTACAGCCAAAGTAATGCAATACCTTAGTTAGATATATTTTCATTTCAGTTTTCAATTGATTAATTCAGCATTGCAATTAATTGTATGGCCATATTACTGGAATAAATTAATTCATTCAATGTCATAAAGATCCATTGTGAAGTATGTTGCACACCTAAGCTTTTTCGTAGTTGGTCACTGTTCACACATACTCTTTAAAAACCAGCATATCATATTATGATATAAAACAAGAACTTTGACATTGGTTATAATAATTCTAAAAGTCATAGATATTCTGAATAATTTTATCTATTATTCTTATTCATAAGGGATTATTTATTTTTAATGGGGCTGTTACTTATTTGTAGATGTATTGTTGATGAAATGTATGTATTAAAACATTTAATTGTAATATTCAAATATTAATCAGTATCTTTAATTAGTATTGCCAGCCATACTTAACACTTAAACCAATACTGTTATACTTCAACATTGCATTTATCATTTGTTTATTTGAATTTAGAAAACTTCAATCTAATAAATTAATTTTCATTTCAAGGAGATGGAGGGAGCCTTTAATGAGAATATAAAGGTTAATATTTATCATTAAAAAAATAGTTATATTAGTTTGAACATTAATTTTAAACTCTTTGTATGTAAATAAAGGATTCACAACCTTATCACAGGTTACAAAGGATAGAATATATTTTTGTCATAATTTTGATTCTCGTAATTAGTTACTACCTAATGATATTTTCAGAAACTAATGAATTAATAAAAAAATTAAACTACCATTCCACCTAAAACTAGATTTCATGGCTTACAATATTAATCTGAAAGGATCTTGAGAACCATATATTAATGCATAAAGAAAATCGAAACTACACTACAAACTCTAAAATTTATTTTTTTGTAATAGAGAAAAGGTTCTTTTTTCTAAAATATATATTCTAAAATTTTATCAAGTACTTTTGGCTGTCTTCATTTGTGTTTGCAATAACATTAATAATGTTCCATCTTTATGATTTCCCTATTTTAAAATAAATGAAAGTTTTTGAGGTGAAACCCTCACCATGTGTTCTTTTCATGAAGTTGAATCCTCTATTTTGCAAACAGGATTAAAAACGTTATAAAATAATTTGAATAGTACCGGTATTTAATAATATATACTGTACTTAGCTAAAATCCATTTTAGATTATAAAGCCCAATTAGTTGGAGAGTTTAATCAATCATAGTTTCATCATTGAAGAGAAATTTGAACTACTTTTAGATTTATCAGTTGCCTTTTCCCCTTGACTTTGAACTATAAACTGATAATCTGTAATGGGTCACTAGTTTTCTTTGGCTGCGCAATTTTTTTCTGATATTTTGCCAAGGAAATCAGAAAACAAGATAGTTATGATCGATTGCATAACTACTTTTTGCACAATTAATAAACGTTTTAATGAATATTGTGGAGGTTTTTTGTAGATGCCTTTCAATTCATCTATCTGGATAGGTTATTGATCCTAAGAGTTCTTTGTTAAACATTTTTATGGTTTTTGATATCTTCAGTCATAATAGGTACACTGGAAAACATTTGATAAAAATTCAGTTATTTGACAATATTTGCCTATTTTAAAAATATGTAAAATATAGATAAATGAAAACTCTCTCTTCTCCTAAAAAGTTTAGTCTCACGATGTAAACGTTCTATACAGAGGAATAGAATGGTCTATGATGAATATATAGATCTCGACCTTATAAAGATTTGGATGATAAATTTTCTTACTTTTGACTTGTGACTTTTGAAAGTGAATTTTTTGGACCATTGCGCCAAACTCTCATTTAGATATTTTTTGGACCAAAGATTTCAAATAACAGACAGTATTACTTTTATTTCATCAAAGTTAGTATATAGATTTTTAAAATAAAAAAACCTAAACCTTGTAAAATGCTTAAAAGTAATTATTTAAACATTTTGCCTTCCGGATTGATTATAAGATTATTCCTAGATTATAAGGTTACAATACCAGTTGTCTTCAATCTAATAGTCTATTCAACACGACTAGTTTCGGGAACAAAATGTTCCCGATGTTCTATTCAACACAACTAGTTTCAGGAGTAAAATGTTCCCGAAACATAGTCGTGTTGAAAACCCTATTAGATTGAAGACGACAGGTATTGTAACCTTATAATCTAGTAATTATTTGTATAATGGTTACCTGTGACATGCATTAATAAAAAGAAAAGGTAACAGTTACGAGGTGATGGCGATTGATAACAAGTATTATATTTTTCTTAGTGTTGGTATTCAGAAAGCTTAATTTGATAAATTATTTTAGAAATTAATAAAATTGATATTGTTTCCATATTATTTAAAAAATTGCAGTAAAAATTGGTATACAGCTTCATATAGTTTCCGGTCTACTGCTTATGTTGAAATAACTAAATTCTTTTGTTCCTTGTGGCAGCAAATCTTCTTTTTCTTCTACCCTGTTTTTCTTTTGGAGATTAAAAAATTGATATAAAATTCTTATCTAACCTTCGATCACAATTACAATTAAATCCAAAATCAATAACAATTTGCTTAGTATGCAGGTCTGCTACTATGGGGTGTGTTCTATCCATTATTTCATGAGATCAATTCTACTCTTTAATTTCAAAAGTTGACCAATCAATATCTGCGATTAGTATCTACTTTAGTAACATAAGAATTATATTTTGTAAACTTTACATTTTATAATATTTGAAGTTTTTATCTTATGATTTATTTTGCTTTTTACTTTGTTTCAGATCCATCATGTAAAAGCTGTAAAGGATGTAAGTAGAGAGATAGAGATATTTTTATACATCAATCTAACTATGAAGAGCTTTTAATAGTTCCTTAAAAGTTTAAAAGTTCTCCACATTTTTGTTTTTTTTGTTAAATAATTTTACTGAATACCATAAGAGAAAATAAAAGCTTAGTTATATAAAATAGTAAATGCTTAATATAAGGTACTATTAAAGATCAGTACTTTGATGTATTTCAAAATGAAAAGGTTAGTAATTTTTTGATAGACATTAGTCAAATGAAATTGTGAAAAAGGTTGAAACATGACCTGCAACCTCCACAAAAATGTGAAAAAGTAATTATTTCCGGACTAACTGCAAATTATGTTACTCATAAAAAAATCTACAGTCACCAGTTCGTAATCAAAAAAATGCTTAACCTGCTGTTGGTCAAATTCACTTACGAAGTGGATGGTCTAGGGGTGAGCACCATGCTTACCTTTTTAAATGCCTTGTTAACGATTTGTATTTCCCGAATTTTGAAAAAAATTTTATCATGCCACTTTGTTTGACTTTTTATAACCTTTTATTATATACAAAACTAAAAATTACAAATTTTTGCCAATAAAAAAACAATATTGAAAAGACATTTTAGTAATACTCAGTGTATTATAAAAACAACAAAAAATATTCAAAACACATAATTCATTACCTAATCAAAGGCCTATTCATTTGTGCTTACTGCACTGTAACTCTTCACAAAACAAAGGTACAAGACAGTCTGAAGGTCACTTAACCTCCCCTACCATATGTTCTCTACTGACATCCCAAAACAATAGGATATTCCAAGTTTCAGTCCGATATATCACAAATTCAATGTTTTGTAGAAACTTAAAATGAAAAGTGAGCGCTACACTCACACCTCGACCCTCCGTTAGTTATCAAAAGTTTAAATCTTAGGAGGAGTTTTAACCATTCATTTAGCGATATTCTGGCTCGGGTCAGTCCACAACATCCAGAGATGTAAATGTTCCAGCGGGAGGTCCGTTTGCGGTGGGCAACATTTACAAGTACCAGCTAGAAGGGTCGACGACCACCTCTCTCCCGGGGTCTGACAACACCGTCACCACTCTTGGCATCTCCGCAGTCGCTGAGGTCTTCGCCGAGTCCAAATGTCAACACGTTCTCAAGCTTAGTGACGTTGTCATTTCTGGAGCTGATGGCAAGGTAACGAATGCATCACTCCTACAATCTTATCCTCATTTGAATTATAAATTAATTTACTGGATCAAAGAAGTCTCATTAGTAATTGAATGTGAAACAACTTTGTTTTCGTGTTCAGTAATTCAACTGACATTTAAACAGTGGAATAGTTATGAGGATATGGCTAATATTGGGATTGAAATTTAAAATGTTCAAACAATATAAACTATTTATGAATATCATTATAGGCCGAAGATAAATCAAATCTGACTTTTAGGCATCGGATTTTGACAAATAATTTTTGGCCTTAGAATCATATAACTGTATATTACAGCTAAGAAATTTTTGCTATACTAACTTCTAAGTTATAAAGAAAAATATACAAACATTGAGTTGATTCGTGCAGAAGTACAATGGACTGAGTGCAGAGTGTGCCAAGCCAGTCAAGTTCTCGTACGATGACGGAAAGCTGCAGGAGTTGTGCGCAGAGGCTGATGATCGTGGTGCAGCTCTCAACATCAAGCGAGCCGTCATCTCTCTGCTGAGCTCTGCCAAGCAGAGCGATTATGGATCAGACGCTACACATGAGGTAACAACTACACAACAGCCTTCAAACAAAATAAATTAACTTTTAAGTTCTGCTGTACTCACAAAAAGCAGGTCATGTGATCATATTGACTTTTAAGATTTTACATCATAAAAGTTTAGTTTAGTAATAATAATAGGCAAATAATTTCCACATGTGATATTTAAGCACACAACCTCAAACTTTGCAAACTGGCAGTTTAGACCGCACAGTTATCCAGGCCCCAGTTTAACAAACAAAAGTAGTTTTAAAAAACACAAGTTTAGTTAAGTTTTATATTTTGATTTACTAAATACTAATAGTAATTCGGCTTGTTACCAAATTTGAGAATATTTTCAGGGTAAGAAATTATTGTTAAACGTCTCAGTAAAAGTTATCCTTGCATTGTAAGACATAGTGTATAAAACTGAAAATTGTGTAATGAGTCACTGATAAAAAATAACTAATTTAATATTGTTTGACAGAATGATGTGTTTGGCATCTGTCCTACTGAGTTCTCCTTCTCCAAGGACGGCACTAAGGTGACGATCCAAAAGAGCAGGAACCTCAACAGGTGTGCGCTGCGCGAGGAGCTCAACTTCCCATTCCCCTCAACGCCATACCAGGCCGTCCAGAGCAGTGTGAGTACAAGATAAAATATGGTTACAACCAGTCAACTTTCACATGACATAACTGTCAGACATGGTTGAATTCCTTTAACTTTTTTTGTACTACCATCGGCTAAAACTGATTTACTCATATTACATATTGATGTAACATAAAATATATATGACATGATGTTAAGCACAGCAGAGAATAATTTGTCCAATTATTACAACAACGATTGAGAAATTTGTTTTTAGTCAGTCTACTTTTATAACCTGACGAATGTATGATGATGAGTGAATGTATGTAAAATGAATAATTTAGTTTCAACTTTACTAATGAAAAAGTAAAATGCATCGGTTTTAAAGATGATATAAAAAATAAATTATCACCCCAATAGTAACAGAATACCTTAAACTCCTGATACTTTTAAATATTTGTCTAAAAGAGTAATAAAAAATATATAGTTGAGATTTCACTTTAGACTAATAATTAATTTTGGTAAACAACAAAATGGCAATTTATTAAATTTTATTAAAGTTTCTTAAGAAAAAAGCAGCTGGAGTTTAAAAAACCCAATGAGTATATCTAGAAACACTGTAGCTGTAAACTGTTGTTTTGGTTAATTTTGTAGGTTGAAGGTGTGATGTACAAATTAAGTAATATTTTTTTTCAATATTGACATCTCAATGTTTCTGTAGTTTGGGGCGTTTGAGACATCTCCTCTTCTTGGAGCTAAGTTAACAGTCAATCAAGAACTTGAAGGCGGAGTCCTGAAGAAGGCGACAGGCGAGGAAGATTACATTTACCGCCCTCTGGTCAACCCTGAGGCTGGAGCCAAGGTCGTAGTCAAGTACACTCTCACCCTCCAGGGATCCAGCGCTGGCTCAATCCCTGGTAAATATAACTTCTCCACTTTACCTATTTAAGTATTTAACTGTAAATAATATATAAAGATGGTTCTGTATTATAACACAACTACAAATTAGATCCATTTTCTAAATTCAGATATTTATTCTCTCTTGTCTGTAATCAAGTGTGTACTGTGTAGGAAATGATCCCTACAAATTCAGCCTCTTTTTACACAACTTTCCGCAGGATGATTAAGAGGTTTTCTTTCTTGTCCCCTCCTCTTTACCTCTTTGTTGTGCCTAATACTGTTAGTTGCTTCCCATGCAGTATCTTTAACTTGTAGTTTGATTATATTGTTGTGGATCAGCAGTTGAACTAAAACCTACACCTTTATGTAACAAAAACACTCCATGTTTTCAATATGCCACTGTTGTTTTTTAAAATCACTTTATGATCATAAAATTGAAACTGAAATTAAAAGTACATCACTAAAAGTCTCAGAAATAGAAAATATTCTTATCTACTATTAGTATTTGTAAGTATTTTTTTGAATATTTAAAAATCTGAGTTAAAAAAGATTTAAAGTAAGTAAATGTTTCCACAGCCAACGTGAACAGCCCCAGAGTTGTGTACTTTGAGAAGGCCCACGACGCTGATGGAGCCAAGAATGCAGACGCTATCTCAGCTGCCCTGCAGAAGGCAACAGCTGCTTTGGATCCTGTAGCCACTTCAGAGGCTGCCAAGTCATTCGCTCACCTCGTTCGCGCAATTGAACAAGGCAGCAAAGCTGATATCCTTCAGGTTTACAATGGAGCACAAGGCAAAACTGCCAAGTAAGGAACTTTTAAGTTAGATTGATATTTTCAAGTGATACAAAATGCACACTATGTTTAGAATATTTACTCAAAAATTTCTTCAATACAACAGTGGATGGTGTGAGCAATGACCACTGATGAACTTGCTTAGTAGATTAGTTTTCAAAGGTATGAAAACCTAAAGTTTACTCAGATGAACAAAGATGGTTATGTTCGATTGTAGATCCACGATTCTGTTAATTTCTAATTTAATGTTATAAGCCTTATAGTTCTTAAATGAGTTTAAATTTTCTAGCATTATATCATATCTTGAGTTTTCATGGAGTGTTTTGTTGGAGATACAATCATCACAATCACAATCATACGTACTCTATCCACATTTGCTTCAGATAAAATCAAAACAATGTTTTGTGTAATTTGACACCTTCTTTCAGGCAGTCTGATAAAATATAAAGTTTGAATTTTCAGTTGAATTGTAATTTATGTGGAGACATTTTTTTCAGGGGTCTGTTTTTGGATGGACTGCTGTACGCAGGCAGCGCAGAGTCTGTGGAGGCAGCCGCAGAACTGCTCAGCTCCCAACAAATCTCCGCTGATTCTGCTCTCAGATGGTACCTGGACCTCAACTTTGTCAAGCATACATCACGTGGATCCCTCAAGGCACTTCTGGTGAGGAGCACTAACCTGTTACAAGTAGTAATTATAAAATTTGCCATGCTAATCATACAATTTCATACTAACCATATTTCAAGCAAATACAGGATACTCATCTTCTTTTGCTAGTAAATTAAGATTTGTACAATCAGGTTTTGCCAATACAATGTCACACAGTAAGTTAACACTACACCAATTTTGAACTGTAACTCTTCTTTGGATTGTGAATGAAAAATTATTTAGATCATCTGCAAACAAGAAACTATTGACAGAAGGTGATCAAAAATTAAATGGTAAATTGTTAATATTTTTATATAAATTATAAAAAGGATAGGACCCAAAATGGATCCTTGCGGAACTCCATGTTTAACTGGTACAAAATCAGACTCCACACTGTCCAGCACTACCTTTTGATATCTTCCACTTAAATATGAATGCATCATTGCCACAGCACTCTCTTCAAAACCATAAAACCTTAATATCTGGAGCAGCACAGAATGAGACACTATATCAAATGCCTTGGACAAATCATACAGACTAATGACATCTTTACAATCAAGCCTTAATATACATTCAGACAAGAAAGAAGTAGCATCCTTTACGCTATAACCATTTACACAGTAAAAATTAATTTCACTGTCGCATAACTAATGTTCAGTCAAACAAAAATATCTACATACAAGTCATTAACATAATCTTCAAGAAAGGACAGCTTAGTCCTTGAATATTTTCCACCAAAGGGTAACAAGACTGTGAGGCCTCTGCAACCCTAATGTTGGCAAGAGGCAAGTGACCGGTTCTTTTACAGCTAAAAAATATAGTCGGGTCGTTTTGCAGGGAGTATTGCAGAGCTTTACAGTGCAAGGTGAACAGTACAGACAACTACCTAGCAACACAGATATTTGTACCAGTTCCGCCATTACATATATTTTAGAATTTGTTATGCTACTACCCTGTGAGTCACCAAGGTCTCAATTTCTATTCTGTTGTTAGCCGCTGCTAGCCTCGGACAAGGTGCCTGTCCAGGCATACCTGGGTATTGGAGCAGTTGCCGGCAAGTTTTACCTGCAGCACCCAAGCCTCGCTGATGCCCCTGAGCTCAAGGACCTACTGACCAAACTGGCGGCCCCACTGGATGCTGGCTGCAAAACTGATTCACACGACAAGGAGAACAAGGTGGGTTGAGGCTTGGAACTGCCTGACCAGTTACTGGGCAGGTGGCGTGTTCTGTAATCCAGAAATTTGGAGGTCATGAATTGTGGATGGTTATGAGCGGTTGTCAATGGATGTGATACTCCCTGGTATGGATTAACATCTGCATCATTGTATACTATGTTCATCCTCAATGATCATCCTAATAATCAGAACAGTTCGCAATTCAGAGGTAAAAGTGATTAGCATACCACGTTAAACTGCAGGTCTCTTAGATATACCATTGGCTGTTGGGCTGTTGTCCTGTCTACGGAACAGTCAGCCTTAGTCAGTAACAAGACTACAAGATTGCGCCACAATCATTTTACACTAACTTGGCTTAAAATACCTACTTTGTTTCATCGCCATTTCAAAAGGTAATAGTAATAGCTGTGGAAAAATTAAAGATTAGCCATATATTTGTTTCCATATATTCAAATGAATGGGACCCCCGGAAAACGTTCCAAGCAACAAAAACCTAGTTTCGAGTTATCAAGCGTAGAAAGTTGAATTGACCGTAGAGTTTTGTGGAGCCCGCCAATTTTAAGTCAGGGCTGCAAACTCAAATATCTAAAACCAAACTTACCACGGTGTAGTTGCATTGCGTTGCGTCTAGAACCTTTTCCACTAAATATCTCGGTTTTTGAAATTTTATCGCCTGGAACATTTTCTGAGGGATCCATTCAAATATGTTAATAGCTTCTGTGTTATCTATTATGTGAATTCATACCTTGTTTGTCTGATACTATGAGGTACACATAATCATAATTTTTCATTATCAGACAGCATTTGTGAACCAAATCCAGTTGTTTCGTCTCAATGTCATTTTTTTCATTTATTTTTTTATTGATTAAACTAATTTTATTTTAACTTTGGTCACAACCACTGCAGCAGATCAGCAGGAATACAATTTTTCAGCCTATCACTATAAATGTGTTGTTTCTAAATTAAAATTCTATTTCTGAATAAAAAATTTTGACTGCTTGATTTGTGTTTTGTTAAATAATGGTTAAAATAACACAGGGTTTATTTTATCCAGTGGTCTAAGCAGCATGGTCGTAGTTATGATTCTAAATAAATGAAAATAGTTTGAATAGTATATTTGTGATTTAGATCATCGCCAGCCTGAAGGGTCTGCGCAACACGCGCCACCTATCAGACGAGGTCGCCGCCAAGGTGGTTGCCTGTGCAGCTGACAAGAGCGCTAAGACAAGAGTGAGGGCGGCTGCCGTCGAGGCGTTCTTCGCTGACCCCGCTAAGAAATCTGTGAGTCTATTGATATTTGACATCAGTACAATGATGTAACAGAATAAGGATAAAATGTAATTTAAATTTTCTGAATAAAAGTAAAGGCACTAATTTTATAAAATGATTGTAGGGATTCATTAAGATAATAATGAATGTATTTTTCAATAATATAGCGGTGAAGATTATAAAAGTAAAATAAAGGGGGGAGGGGTTTAAAAAGGGTTTACTTTTATTCTTCAAGTTGATAATTTTACTCTAATTCTTAATTTCTTTAAGTGATTTGATCTTTTTTTCTTATCTCGGTTTCCTGATTTTTTCAGAAACATAATAGAAATTAACTTAAACTTAACATAAACTTTAAAACTATATTGTTTTTATAAAACCTATATCCCTTGAGTGCGTTTTAGCAATTTTAGAGACCAAAATTTGAAACAGTGACGTCTTAGTTTGGTTATAAGAACAGCTGTTAAGATGATAACATTCCCTTTAGACATATCCATGACCTATTTTCCTTTAGACATATTTTCCACAGGGAAGTAAATACGAACATTTTTCATACATCATGTGATTTTCTACAAAAAATATAATTTTGGGGTAATTTTGAGGTAGATAATTTGTATGTTTCCTGTTGGTTTCAGTTGAAAGAATCAGCAACAGCTATCTTGAAGGATGTTGAGGAAGACGCAGAGTTGAGAATTAAAGCGTACCTGGCCCTGGTCCAAGCTCCGTGCCCTCATGTGGCCGACACTGTCAAACAGCTGGTGGACACCGAACCTATCAACCAAGGTGAGAATATCTCGTTACAGAAGTTAACTCTGGGTCATCAGTTTTTGTCTTTTGATGAATTTTCCATTGAGAAGCTAAAACTGTAGACTTAAATCGGGGAATATGATGATTTTTGTTTTGCGGTCTCTAGAGTCCGAAACCAAAAGTCGTTAAAATTTATTAATGTACATGTTTGTAAACATGATAACCTTTGTAAAAATGGTTCGATGGAGACCAAATTCAGCATAGAAGAATAATCTTACATTTATTTGGATGAGTTTGATAACCAGACATATGGGTAAATCCAAAGGGAGTTCAACGGGAGTCCAAGGGGTTTTTATACCCCTAAATGGGGTTTTAGGGGGTTATATGTATACAGTTTTTTCTCTCACATTAGTTCATTCTTATCTTTCCTAACGACCCAACTGTGAGCTGAAAACTTGGTCAGAGCTGAATATTATAGATGCTTTTGTCATCTCCTACCTTACCCATTTTAGACAAGTCCTTATCATTGGTTGTAAAATACTAGTCTGTAGCAAAATGTGTCTAGCAAGCTTTACTCTTGAGTACCCTTCATATAACATCCTACATTCAATACTGTACATTTATATCCCTTAAAATTTATACTCCAATCTAAAAAATCAAAGATCTATTACTATTTTTTATACGATTTATTAAAATTAATCAAAATCTCTATATCAGTTGGCAGTTTTGTGGTCTCTCATCTCCGAAATCTGAGAGCTTCTGTGAGTCCGGATAAAGAAGCTGCAAAACAATTCCTTGGCAACATCATCAGCAAGAAGAGGTTCCCGATTGACCAGCGCAAGTTCTCACAAAACTACGAGGTGTCGTACAGTCTAGACGCAATCAACGCTGGGGCTGTAGGGGAAGTCAACCGCATCTTCTCTCAGAAGTCTTTCATCCCAAGATCAGTCTCGTTGAACCTCACCACTCAGTTGTTTGGACATTCACTTAACTTGGCTGAGGTCAGTAACTATCAGTAGCTACAAATTGAATGATTTCTCAGTTTAAAAAAATTATCAAATTTGTTCTCTTTGAACTTCGTAGTGAAATAAGGCTAATTGTAGGATAAGTGATGGATATATAAGTCTATAAGTGAGAGAGTTTCTTTGTTTCTCATAGAGATAATGAAAATCAATTTCACATCACAAAAAAATAAAAAGTCATCTCTTATTTATCTTAAAGAAGCGCACATGCCCAATTTCTACCAATATCAATATACCGATTTGAATGTAAGAGTGAATTGCTAAGATAGGGGAGGGCGGGGTGATACTGTAAGATGGGTAAATGCTGTATACCGTGCCTTTAGATCTGATAGAAGGTGCTCTGAGTGGTACTGTGTTGCCACGTAATAGAAGAAAAATGAAACAATAGGAACAGTTTGAAAGAAGCTACTCTAGTAAATGTTTTTATAACAATTCAAATTCTTCTAATCTTTAAAATAAAATTAAATTGAGATAGGTAAAACAAAATACTAGGGATTACAATCAAACCAATTACAATAATTTTTCCGCTATTTTGTAACATGAAATGTAGGATCTCAAGTCTTCTTTTTTTAGATCAGGATTGTAATAGCTGTACTATCTTTGCACCATGCAAAGTACAAGGTGCACATTATTGCCCCGTGCTAATCGATATTGCCTCATCTCATTATTCACAAAACTGGCAACTGTACTAAAGTTTATTTAAGAAGGAAAGCCTGTTTTCTCTAAAGACTAATTTCATATGATTTTTCTCCCCGACACAGTCTTTTAAATCATTTAAATAAATTTTATATTTTAAATTTCAGTCATAAATATTGATTAAACAAATCATTCATTTGCATAAATAGTTTTGACTTTCCTGTTGTTTAGGTTGGCCTTCGAGCAGAAAACTTAGAATGGCACCTGGAGAAATACTTTGGACCCAAGGGACTTCTGAAGACCAAGGGTATCAAGTTTGTGGACAAAGTCGGTGATGATGTGGAGGAGGCTGTGAAGAAGGCTAAGGAGGCCGCTGCCCGACCCAAGAGATCCGTGTCTAAGGATCAGACTGTAGCAGCTACCAACAAGGTAAGTCTAGATGAACTCACAAGAATCAATCCTTAAAAAGTTTTTGCAGCAATAAAACAAAACTTTCTGGAACACTAGACAGGTTTACAATCAAATAAATTTAGCCTTTTTGGGTTGGTCTGAACAATGTGAACCTGAAAATAACTCATCTTAGGATGGAAGATAGATTTAAATTCCAACTTTCTAAAACTTTTGGGGGCATATTTCTTGCAAAGGTTTTTAAAATTTACATTCATTGAAAGTGCATCCTTCAGTCTATTTTAAATCCAGATTGTAATAGGTATGAATTCTTACCATTTGTAAATTTTATGATGTTTGTTTTATTTTCTGTAGGTTTAAATTTTTGTAATATAGCCTCCGCATTGAATAATATATTTTTGTGTCAGATTGAGCTGGGTCCGGACTACGATGACCGAGACACAGATCTGGATCTCTCAGTCAAGCTGTTTGGTTCTGACATTGCCTGGTTCAACTACCATTACGACCGCCTCGATGCTGACAAACTCAAGCAGAAGTTGTACGGTGAATTCGACCAGACTCTCGACAAGACTAAGGCTCTGGATGTGAGTACAAAAATGTTCATTTGTACAAAGTGATCATTCTCTGTTTTCAATAGATTATTGATATTATTCTTTGTATGTATCATGAGGGAGAATTTCAGGATTTTACAATAGGAAAACGTAGGCATTTATAAAAAGTATAATTAAATTAGATGGTTAAAATTTAATCATTTATTCTCTCAATTGACATAAAAAACACATTCAAGTATCAAACTAGACTTTCTTTAAATGATTTAAGTGTAAAAAAATGTAAATAAAAACTCACCAAAAAGTCTGTAATAATTTACTCTTGTCGGTTGCAGATTGACTACAAGAAGGCTCGCCAGTTCTTGGATGTTGGAGTCAGCTACCCAACTGGTCTAGGATTAGCACTCAAGGTCAAGGTCAATGGAAACTCAGCTGTTAACATCAAGGTCAAGGGCAATGCTGATCTCAAGGCCATCTACCAACACCCTCAAACTGCCCATGTTGCCCTACAAGTTGTCCCTAGGTAATAATGTAATCTTAATCACTGAAAAAAGACAGCAAAGTATTTTAGCGGTGTTAGTCAAATAGGCTGGCTAAAGGTGAATGCTGACGATCTGACAGGAGTCACCTGCCATAGGAAAAAGACATACCCCTAAGACATTAGACTTACCCTTGAACTGTTAGTAATATAGGTAATCAATTAACAGGATTTCATTAGGAATTAATTAGGAAATTCTTACTGGTAAATTCATAGTTATGATTCAACCACCCAAAACATGAAATATAAATTATTAAAACACTTTTAGTATTACTTTTAACCCTTTCCGAGCATTTGAGGGATATATCTGCACATGTTATTTTTACCAAGAGCGGCAAAAGGATGTATCTGCCTATCTGTTTGAGCTACAAAAGCAGCATACAGATATATCTGCCATTTTCATTCTTTGTCATTTGTCTCTTGGTCTGCTCCCGTCTCCACGTAGCTCCACCCATACATCAGAGGGACGCTCTGCACCCCTTCCCCCCGCGCAAAAAAAATTAAAAAGTTTTAGTATGATTGGAGCAGTATTTTAGTTTAACTTTTTGGTATTTAATGAACAATTAGCGCCTGTTTACTTAAGACTAGAGATGAATTTTGATCAACTTCAGTGTGACTTGATGGTCTGCTATTTCTTTACTCAAGTGTGTCATGTGCATTCCAGCGCCAACATCGAGCTCGCCTCTCTGCTGACAGTAGATGCTGACGTGGTGGAGGCCGGAGTCAAGGTGTCTGCCAACATTCACTCCTCCACTGGCTCCGATATTACCATCAAGGTAAGTCATGCTAGACTGAGAAAAAATAAAATTGTTTATGTAAAACGTTAAATATTTTGTTATCACGTTTATTGCACTATCAAAACTGTTTAAGGCATTTCCTTACAATGAAGCTTCACTCTCACTCATGAGACATCAAATGTGGTTTATTTGTATCAACTGAACTAAATTTTGAGGGAATTGCATCCATGTATTTGGAGGTTAATCTGGTACCTCGTACAAACTGGAAAAATAATTTGATGCATTACCACTATTTCCACCGTTATTATGCATCTGAATCTGGATGGTATACACCTTGAAGTCCAGTTATCATAAAGACTGATGTTTTGTGGAGCTACAACCAACAAAGTTTATATTTATAATACATTTTTGTTGGGATCATTATTCATTTTCTCTTCCATTAACGAAGGTCTGAAACTAAACATCTTTACTGCTCCTGGTGAACCGGAAAGTGAAAGATCTGTGATAGATTATCCACCGTTTTAAAAAAAAATTCAGTAACTGATCTGATACAAAACCTTTTTTTCTTTAACTGCATAAAAGATAAATGTTAAACCCTTTAAAAGGTCAAACGCAATACTGGTTTTGGGAATTGTTTAGAGTATGTATTTACAAACAACAACATAAATTACTACAAGAAATTAGTGTTTTAATTACACCACTGTCCAAAACATCAGGCATAGGGCAATTGTTTAAACATGTATTCTAAGTAGAGATATTATTAATATTTTAATCTATGTATATATATTTATCTGTATATTTACACATATTAGGATTTATTTTCAGGATTTTAGGGGGATATATTCCGATATCTCACTCCCTCCCGGGTAAGCCACTAATAAGAACAAACAGGAAATATCAAAGCTGTTATCTATAGGTATTGGAAAAGATTAACTTCTCTAAGCGTAAGCTGATATTTACTTGAACTTTTTTGTCGAGGTTTTGGATGGCTACGGTGTTGATGTCAAACTTGGACTCCCAGTCAAGAAGCAAGACATTCTCAACTTCAACTCTGATGTTGTCTCCATTGTCCGAGAAAAACAAGCTGCTGAGATTGAATCCCCCATCAAGTTCACCGTCAAGAGGTAACAAGCTAAATAATTACTTCAGGGCATTTCTTTCAGTATTTAACAGACTATGTTTGAGAGTAGGACACTTTAGTGAGAAATCGAAAATGAATGAGTTGGAGTCTGGATAATAAATAGACTTACTACTCAGAGAGCTATAGCTGAAGTTTACAGAAATAAATGTCTAACAATCAACAGAGACAAAAATAAACAGAATGAATCACATTAAAATTTGAACCTTTGATATATGAATTCAATTAAATTAAGGAAAAAGTAAAGTCTGTGATTTGACAGTGACAGCTGAATATTAAATCTTATAGTTTCTAATCACCAATAAGGCATAATTTATGATAACACAGTATAATTATACCGTGCCTTTGACTATTTATGATGCTGTACACGTTTTAGACCTATGAAATTTAATCTTCAGTAGCCTTATTATTCATTGGTTGTCATGTTGGTTGCACATTTACTTCTGAACAAAGTACGCACTGCAAATGTGCATATTTTATAATCGACATGACAACCATTGAATAACGGGCTTAACTACTCTGCTGAAGATGGACCATCTCATGTCTGAAAAGTGTACAGTGTAAAAAGTAATTAATTGACACCTTAAGGCAGCTTAAGAAGGTTAAGAAGCTTAAGAAGCTTTGAATGTTATTAATAGGTGTCAAAGGCTAATAAGTTAGATTTCATGAACCAATAATAAAATTTTTTTATATCATGCTTCATGTTAGTTATTGAATCAAATCTATAATAATTAGTAAATCAAGCCTTTAGATTATTTAGTTTAACGAATGTTTTTTATTCCCCGAGACATCAAATTTACTTTAATTTGTTCCGGAAGATAAAGCTAGATCAGGCAGTAGTTCCTTTGACTAGATGACGTAAAGGGTGGTATGTAACTCACAGCATGTATACAGGCAGGAACATGGCGGCTGCTTCGACCAGCTGAGCGCGCTGACAGGTCTCACTGTCTGCGGAGAAGTGTCTATCCCCTTGGAAGGGTTCAAGGTGCTCAGCCCAGCATACGGCCCAACACGAGCTTCCCTGCGGCTGGAGAAGGATGACGAGTCCCTCACTGTGTACCACTTCAAGGCTCACTACAACAACAAAGGTGCCGTCCCGAGATGTTTAGTTATCATATGTGAGAATGAGGATGGGAGTGAGAGAATTAGAGAATGAGGGAGTGAGATTTGTAGCAAGTTAAGTAAAACTAACTTTGCTCTCAGATCGTTGTCATCCCTATTATCCTAAGAACCTTTGTTAATGGCCTATTATGGATTCTTTTATTCCGTTATGTCGTATGACATAGAAGTCTGGGATGGGAGTCCACATTCTTTCAAAGTGTTTCTAAGGCAGAAGGCTGCCTTAAGGATCATTTTGGGTGTTCCACCACTCACATCTTGTAGAGGACTCTTTGCATATTTAAAAACACCAATAAATATTAAAAAAATACTTAAACCCAAGTCCAGACAGTAGGAACTCAGCACAGATTCCCCACCAGATACAGGAGTGACCTCCGTACCCTCAGAAATGTCTGAGGGCAATGGCCTTTCACTCACACATGCAGGAATGATAATTTTTAATAAATGGCCCAGTAAGAATTGCACTCATAATCAAATTCACAATAAGTTAATAAGGTTTCTATTAGATGATGAACTTTATAGTGTAAAACAATTCTTGAGTTTAAAAAATCTTAAGTTCCTGGATGTGTCTAATTTAATAATACCAAGTATCATAAAAAATAAAATAAAGTCTGATAAAATAGTGTCTAATTTTGTAAGATATGGACAATGGAACAGTAACAAAAATAACAACAACTCTGTCAGGAAAATAGCCACAAAATTGAATACATTATAAGATATAGCTTATTTCAGATACAGATTTTTTATTATTTAATGCTTTGAAGCGTAGAAAAGCATCTTATTGTTAAAAATGAACCGATCAATCAGAGTCAACTAGTTACCATTTACAGCCAGTAAAACTGTCACTCATTAACAAGGAGTGCTCTACAGTAAAATGTTTAGATTTTTTTATTTTATTTCAGGATGTTTAATTCAAATTAAAAGCATAAAAGTAATAAAGGGTTTGTAAAATAACTTAGACAGCATAATAATTTAATTACTTTGTATGATTTATTCCAGAGCCAAATCAAGTCTCTGTGGAAGTTCTTTTGGATACTCCCAACTCCAAAAACAACAGGAAATTAGGAGTAAATATTCATGCAAGCTCCAAACCTCAGAAACAACTCACCATCACATTGGCTTCCCCGTACAAAGAGGCTGTCTTTGAAGGTAATCTATACAAATTTATATTTATTGTTATATTTATTTCCTTTGCTCAAAAATACTTCATATTTATTTTTTAATATTTATCTGTTTGGTATTTATGAAGTCATAGCTCATTTGAAGTATAACGTAACCGTCGTTAAAATAACAATTTAAAAATAAATTACTTTAAAATAAATAACTTTAATTACATCTTCACGCTAATCTTCAATTGTGATCAGTAGCTTGTAATTACTGGTATTATGCTTTGTTGTTGATTTTCTTTGCTTAGTCCATGCTAAAATGGTTACATTGTTGAATGTGTACCGATATACTTGTAAAAACGCTGTTTACTTTTTTTATCTTGATTTATTTTAATGTCAACATCTTAAAATTGTTTTAGTTTGATCAAATGCACGTATAATAGACCTAATATATCAAATAAACATTGTCATAAAAATAACTGAAGTATCCTTTAAAATTAATCTTTTTATTTGAACTTACTTTTATTACTTTTTAATATGTTCACTGCTGATCATAAACCAAAAATTTATAGACCACATGTATGGTGCTGGAATATCAAATTTTTAATAAGACTGTTTTATCCATTTTTTCAAGTTTATTAAAACCTGAAACACAAATAAAAAAAGATTAAAATTGTTGTTGGAAAAAATGTCTCTAAGAAAGGGTATAACTAAAGGGTAAAGGGTACACTAGTTTGTTATTAGCAGTGGACATGTTAACTTTTGGTTGTTAGTTAGCTTAAGCTGTTTATCTTACTTTGTACTACACATACCTATAGTCTAAGCACTCGTTTCTGTAGTTTGACTCGCTATTAAAGTAATATAAATTATTATGAATGGTAAATTAAGAAAATGAAAATTTAATTCATTTAAATTATTATGAAATGGTTGTACCATGAAATAAAACACAGCTATGTCTTTGGTTCCTAAATGGCTTTTTGACTCTTTTATTGCCCTTCAGAGGACTTTATAACAAACTAGCCAAAGTACCCATTCTTCGCACGGGTTAAAAAGGCTGAAACGTGTAGGCTCTACTGATACATTCAAGTTATTGTTAATTTTTTCTTCATTGTTTACAAAATGACAAAACACGAGTGTCTACAACATTTCAAAGTAACATCTGTCAAATATTGGGAGAGGATAAGGATTAATGTAATAGAGACAGTCGTCAGAAAAACTTAAAATCTACCATTCCACTATTTTAAATAATTCACTAATTTCGATCCAGCAGTTTATCTGAAAAATCAACTTTATTTCTTCTTCTTCCCGAACTGTCAAAATATAGTGCAAACGGATGTTGTCATTAGAAAAAGTAAACATTGAAACCTAGGACGGTTACGGCAGCTCTTTCTTCTTCTTCCCGAACTGTCAAATTTTAGTGTTTACAGCTGTTGACATTCAAGTAATTTTATGTTTTCATTCTCTAAAAATGTAAACATTGAAACTTAGGACGTTCACAGGGTGTATCCCGAGAGGATTTTAGGGAAATGAGTATGCCTATGTGTTGCATGAGTTTAAGATCTACCTTTCTGTAAAATTTCAAACCGGTCGTTTCAGTATTTTTCACATTTACTTGCCACAACAAACCCACAAACAAACATACAGAAACCACCTCTTCTTTATAATATTATAGATAATTGTAATACACAATTATCACCATATTGGTAAGTATATTGCCTATCCAAACTGAACACCTTCCCTTGTACCTTTGGATCCTCCTTAAGGGCATGTAACTATTGACCACGGATACCTGTTTCCAGTCTTGGTTGGTTCAGTGGATAGATTGATGTCTTCATGCTTGTTCATGCTTGTCTGGTTACCTGACTCTCGGGTATCACCCCGCCAGCCTATCCCTCCCTGGGTGACCCAGACTGTCTTCTTCTACCTTACCGGACCTCAATGAATCCTTTATTTATGGTGGCTGTAAAAGAGATCAACTATGGTTACAGTGGCTGGCAAGCTTTACAGGAGTCTCCTATTCCTATTTGATAATTACAATGAAAACTATGTCCTTGTGTCAGGTCTGGTGATTGACACGGAAACCGAGCAAGCAATCTCAGCCAAGCTGTTGTCTGATGGCATCGAGTACTCTCTCAAGGCTGGCGCTCATGTTACCGCCGACGGCAACAAGAAGAAATACGAACCTATCCTGGAGTACAAGTACCCGGAGGCGGCCAAGAGCGAAAGGTCATGGATTGGACGGAAAGGCGCAACCAAGGGTGGCCGGAACCAGCAGAGCTCCTCCGTCTCCGTCACTGGTGTGTCTCTTTTCTTACCATTTACATTCAAAGTTAGATTTTATATTAAAATTTGTTTGATTTTATTCAACAAATATTTTATTACATTACTATTTATACATAATTATAGGAGGTTAAACAAGAATGAATAACCTTGTACAGTTTTTTAGCCTAATTTGTATTTTTTCCAGGTGCCGTATTTGTGGAGAAGAAGCCCGACAGTCCATACCGCAAGTACGAGCTGAAGGGTGTGACACTGACGACACCTCGTAATAAGGTGACAGTGGACGGCACAGTGACAGTGGACGCTGACCTGGTGGCCACGGATCTCAAGGCCTCCTACGACAAGGACTCATTCTCGCTCAACTCCAAGGTGCAGAAACAAGGCGACAACAAGTACATCGCCAAGATAGAGTTTGTACCCACCCAATATCCTGACTTTGGTGCCAGCATCAAGTGGGAGTACGAGAGAGCTCCTCACAAGGTACGAATCATAGGTGTGCTCCTACCTCTCTTCTGCATTTTTACTAATTTTGCCCAAGTTATCTGTAAAAATAGCTACATTAACTTTGAAATATACACGTAAGAGCCCTTACTATGATTAGTGTAGGGATGAGATAAAAATGTGTAAAGAAATTGGAAAGGTGAGGAGTCTGATAGTAGGGTTATGTTATGAGAGTTATGCTTATCTTATTGTTTCTTGTTCTTCCAATACAGTCTAACTTTAAAATGGCTATATTAAAATAAGCTGAATATATTTACAGTTTTATACATTTTCACTAATTTTATGCAGAAGTACTCTTCCTTTTGAAGATGAAATTTGTTTCAAATGAAAATGGTGAATGAATGACTGAAAAGTATTTAGGCTAATTTTTTTCCTTGGAGTGGAAGATTATTAACTTATGTTGAAATCGATTCCATTACTTTGACGTTATCATTTATTTATGTGGAGCAGCTGGAGAACAAGCTTGTGGTTGTCCATGGTCCTAACCTTAACAGCGAGACATCCCGACTGTCCATCCAACAGCTACTCACCTACAAGTACGAGTCCGCCAAGGACTTCGAGTTCCACACTGAGAACTCAGGTCAGTTCAAAACTTATGTCAATGTATCCTTTCAATTGTACAGACTGTGTACATAACACTGGATTCAGACTGTGTACTGATATTCTATCAGTGTTATAATTTAATACAAATTTATATCAAACTTAGACCCTCCCTTCAAGTTTTAGGTTCTCTTCAATTTCATTTTTTGTGCTTGTAAGTGATTAAAGATGTTGGGTTCATAATCAGAATATTGTAATTGAAATATAATAAATAAAATCCAATGCCTTTTATTTTTAACCTAAGGAGTAAATCTTTCAAACCAGTAAAGATTGCCAAATTAGTCTTGCCTTAAACTTTTTTACAATTTTACTGTTTGTGTTTCTTGAGTCTTACATTAAACACTAATTTTGATTTGATTGAGGACTAGATGGCTCATCAAAATCAATATTATGATTTTTATTAGCCAAATAAATAATGAATCAAACATAATAATGACATAATATAATCATTGACTAGAGCATCTTTATTCAATGATTGGTCTTCTACTTCCGTAAGATATGCCTTATAGTTTTAGTAGTAATGCTGTCATAAGCTTTATGAAAGTCGACGAACAGAGTATGTGTTTCTTTGTTGTACTCTCAGTTCTTTGTTATTATTTGTTTTAAAATAAATACTTTGTTTGAAGTTGACCAACCATTTATTGTTCAATCCTGCCTGTTGATCTTTGATTATTTTTCAGCTTATAGTATTTCTATATAAATGAATTAAAATGAACAAGAAAGAAAAAAAATCTGGGATTAAAAAACCCCTTCATATAAGTTTTTTCCACGTTTTTGAAGAGGTATTTTAAACATTTCGTCCTACAATATATTTTGCTAATTAATAATTTGTTACATTGTAGTAAGTTACCCGCTGCTAGCGATTTCTGCTGCCGTTAAGGGTGGAGCAACCCCCAAGAGTGCCAACTACGACATTGACATCACCTACGATAAGTCAAACATCAAGAGCAAACTAGATGCTAAAACTGGAGCCAAAAACCCATTGGATTACTCTGTGGACTTTGAGGTATTTACTTGGATTCATATTAATTCAGTTTTTTGGTAGCTGGAATAAGAGAATTTCTGTTAAGGTAAATTCCTATTACTTAAACTGACTTGAATCCGATAAATATGGAGTGAATCAGTAGCTCAATTGATAAAGTCACGGTTTGTCACTGGTACAAATAAAAATTTTTACCAATCACTATTATTTAACGTGTGCCTGCTCACTTTTACTTGTTATGCCCTGCAGTAATGCACATATATGTCTGTACAGACAGACATATATGTGCATTACTGCACGTAGATCTGCAACGTAGATTACAGAATCTACGTTGCCAGAGAAAGTATGGATAAATATGCCTCCCCTCCCTTTAAAAATCAAATTGAAAATTATCCATTTTCATACCATAGTTTTGTTAAGAACCAACCTGTTTGAATTCAGGGTGCAGCGTTTGGCAACAGTGTCCACTTGCTCAGCAAGCATGATCGCCTCACCCAAACCAAGTCCAAGTTCGCCAACACTTTGGAACTGAAGCCTGGTGGCAAGTACCAACTCAACGCTGTGACAGAGTTCAACGTCAAGTCTGGTGACATTCTGCAATCTCTTGATGCTGAAATCAAGATGCCTAAGGACCCCAAGAATATCAAGTAAGTTAAACAGTATGGTATTGCGAATAATTTGATGAACTAATTTCAAAGTAAGAACTATTCATTTTCATCGAAACTAACTTTTTTAACTTAGCACTGAATTATTCTGCTTTCCTTTGGTATTGCACAAGGTGCGGCAAAAAAACTGACCTATTTTCTTCTGTGCAACGCTCAGTGGTGGAACGTCCGGGGAAAGTGGAAATAGCATTGTTTCAAAGCCAACATGATGCCATTTTAATTACCATGTAGCAGTGGTCGCCTGTGCAAAGGGAGTTTGTTATTGAAGCATGTTTAAAAGTGCTCATTCAACCATCGCTACCCGGTGGCAGTTAAGTGCAAACTTTCAGTTAGGTCGAAAACAGTTAGGAGAAAACGCATAGTCCTGAGTCGAATTTTGTTTCTAACAGGGCCATAAGAGAATACCATCCTCACCCCTGAAATGCTAAGTAAGGTGTTTGACAGTTTTGGTGTGAGACTGGTAGAATGTTTATTTTAATAAGGATATCATTTGATACGCATAATCTTTAAAACCTAAACAAGAAAATTTTGATGTTATTATGTAGTTTTTCATTGATGACAATTAAGTCTGTAATAACCAATAAAACCTATTGTAAACCTGATCATCTTTGAGTTATTCAAAGTTTAAATTGTGTCGTTAATTTTGCCGCATGTTTATTTAATTGATATTAAATTTCATTTGATTTTTAATTTAATTTTATATTCAACTTAGTGAGTCAGATTTCATTTTCATTTATAGAGATTAAATTAAAGATTAAATTTTACATACTTCGACATTCTTCAGAACTGTTGATTATATTACATATTACTTAGAAAGATTTAATTGCATTTATACTTCATGTTTAATTTTACCTAATTGATAATGTTTATTGACTGATAGCTTTAGATATAAAATTTTAATTATCATTACAGAGTTAAGACCAAAGTTGTAATGAACAACAAGGAAAATGAAATTGAGTTTGAAATCGTGGCTGGTGCAAAACACATCATTGACTTTGAGTACGAGCGACAGAAAAAACCTGATCCATCTGGCAAGTTCAAGCTCTCTGTTCCCAAGTTTGTCGAGGGTGAAGGATCTTTTGAGGTGAAGTCTGAGAAAGTGAATGGAGCTTTCCACGTGAACATCGTCAAGACTGGACGTAAGGTAAATTGTTTAATGCTAAATACAGGTTTTACCCATGAAGCTTTAAACGTTTCAGTAAGAGATACATTATTTTTCATCATTATCAAGTGTTCATATAATCAGTGAAACTATATTCAAACTAAATATCGTTTGTGTGTCTTTATTTGAAATGATAGAAATCATATTCTTATTTAAGGTTTTCTTTTACCTGCAAAAGTGTTTCAATAAACATTTAATTTTATACTTATATGAAGTTTGATTTTATATTTTACTATTGAGACAGCATGTGAAGTTAATATAACCAGTTTTTTTTCAGATTGAAGGCAAAGTGGACCTGACCAAGAGCCAATCGCAGGTGAAGGGCACAGGTGAGCTCCTGTGGGATGCCCAGAAGGACCCGAGCAAGAAGATCCACATCGAAACCGACACCACCATCTCTGGCAAAACCATCGACTCCAAGTAGGTCTAAGGGGAAATAACACTTTTTGGTTTCATAGTTACTCTTTTTTTTCTTTTTTTTTGTATTTCTATGCCAGAGGCATTTTTAACGTTTTGATGGGAAATGGTCCAAACCCCGGTCTTGTTACTACCTAACGTCGACCTGTTGTTAGGAAGCATCATTAATTAATAGCCCAATGACAAATGGCGACTGGGTCCAGATTCGACCCTTGCGGGATTCGATCCGGCGACCTTCAGGAGGGCAAAATTTTATGAGGGCAAAATCCTAAATCTTGAAAGGGCAAAATCCTGGTTCCTCTCCAATGGCTTAACTCTCAATTTTGAAAAAACTGAACAAATACTTTTTACGCTAAAAAAAGTAGACATATTGAATAAGCCAATCAAATTGCTTGGTATTAGCTCAGATGAAAAGCTCTCGTGGGTTGAACACACAAATAAAGTTTTAAATAAATTGTCAAGGGTTTTATATCTCCTTCGAAAGTTGAGAAATTGTGTATCGGAAAAAATGCTTCTCATGGCATATCATGCATTCTTTCAATGCCACATATCCTACGGGGTTTTGTTGTGGGGCAATAGTGTTGGAGCATCAGATGTTTTCATTGTACAAAAGAAAGCCATAAGATTAATTGCAGGTATTAAGCAATCAGAGTCATGTAAACCTTTTTTTATTAAGTACAATATACAAGTGTATATATTTTAAACAATTTAATACATGTTAAAAATAATATTGATGGCTATGCGCTTAGGAGTGACTCCCATTCTTATGCAACAAGACATTGCAAAGATTTAATCTTACATGCAACTAGATTGGAGAAGGTTCAACGTAGTCATAAGGCTGTTGGCATCAGACTATTTAACAAGCTCCCGGCCCATGTAAAGGAGATGCCTCTTAAGAATTTCAAGAACTTTTTAATTTCATTTCTTTAAAAAAATGCTCCTTATTCATTAGAAGACTATTTTAAGCTGGATATTGTATAGCTTTAGACAAAATATTTAAGTAGCATTATGTAAATTGTATTGACTGTACCTATTGTCTATTGACTTAATGGCAAATAAAATGATTTGATTTGAGAAGGTGTTCTAGTTATGCAAATTAGCATTTAGTATATTGCACATAATTTTAAAGCATAACAGGTCAAATCTTACCTGTCAATAGTTTCAGCTACAGAGAGCTACTTAAACCTTTTCTTGAGTCATCAACCTTTTTCACCCAGAAGATTTCCAGTTTCTGATTAAATTCAAGTAAAAACCTGTAGTCAACAAAAAAATTTGGACAGTTGCACCGTTTGCAGCAAAATAAAAGTTCATTAATTTGTATCATAACAAATAAGGTTTAAAGTAACTGATTTTTAGCAATTCTCAATCTATAGTTACATACACATGTAGCTTACAACTTCATGTACTCATAGTAATACCAATCATTTTGAAATACCTGACTGTGGATACTATATCTTTGATGAGTAGAACTAACTTCAAATTTCAATCTGCATATTCATACTTAAAGATTTCAAACATTCTCAATGCTCCCTTTGAATAAATGCAAAATATATACTGAAATATTTAATTTGATAAATAAAATAATTAGAAACATACATTCTCTCACAGCTTAAATACATAATAAGTTTAATAATTTGCTTAATGACACCCAATTGATTATGCTACAGGAACACATTGCAAGTGCAGGAACACAAGGGAGAGGTGAACGTGAAGGGCAGTTTGGAGGGCTCTCTCACCGATGGGACACTCATTGGAGATGCTGAAGTCGTCCTACCCAACGGCAGAGTTTTGGCTGCAAAGGTCTGTAGTTAAACAATCATTCACTCCTCTACCATTCATTTTAACGTCCCAACAGCAATTTACTACAAAGCTTTTTTACATTTTTAAGTTTTATTGAGCTATTAAAAATTCAGAAACACTTTTCTTTAAAAAAATATAAAATATGGTTATCTAAGTGTAAATAACTTGTAAAGATATACTTGCAGCTGTAATACTATACTTGTCATTCATTAATTCTTAAAATGTATAGGCCCCTACCTGGTCACGTAGTTGATGTCTCAACATATAAAAAAATGGAAATTTATAGGTGTTTCCACTCACAATGGGTGCACAGTAAGTAAGTTTGCTTCGTAATCGTTAAACTTAAATGATTCACAATTATATAAACCGAAACTTGAGAAATAATCACTTATCCTATCAGTTACTCATTGGTACCTCAGGCGTGTATATCTTCCAGCTTCATAGACTAAAACATCTTTGGAATTTAAATTTACATTTAGTTTTTGCCTTAAAATATCTGACATCGATTGTTCAATTTGCCGTCTTTGTTAATTTATGGGTTTACACAATTTTTATTAGCATTATTACATTCAGAGTGTCAAAGAAACACTAAAATTGGATGAAGAGATTTTATTTCAGTCCAATGTAACCCAACCTCTTAAAAGATTAATTTTAAAGTTGTTAAAGGAAAATAAAGAAAATACTCTAAACACTTTTTAAGTTAGCCAACATGAGGTTAAAGTTGTATAAAAGCAACCTTGTTTACTTGTAGGTGAACCGTTTGGTGCATTTGGGACCTGAAGACAACAAGATTGAAGGTACCTGGGAGCTGTACGAATTTGCCTCCAAAGGCGCCCAGCCCAGGAAGGTCATCCTCAAGATCGCTGCCAAGAATGTTAACCCAGTGAAGGTCCAGTTTGACGGACAGGTGGACTTGACCTATGTCACACCTGAGAAACAAGATGTTGTGCTGCACGTTGTTGGGAAGAAGATCCCTCAAGCCGACAAGTGGTCTATTTCTGGACAGGTCAGCTCGGTTTTATTTAGTTCTATGTTAGATTACCTTGCAGCATAATATTAATTTTTAATGATTATTGACATATAAACCAGATTGAGTTAAGGTTGTCTAAATGTTAACACAAACAAACTCGTAACAAATTTTTATTTAAAAAATACAATCTTAAGACTTCAGGACATTAAGGCTTTCTATCCAGACTTCATGACATTGACATCGAAAGCTCCATTCACTTCCTTAAAAAATTCTGTGGTAATTTAATTTTTATAAATCAGTTTAATCACTGATAAAATTATTTAACACTCTTATAATTATTATTAACTGCCATCCCAGCTAGACATAACTTTGAAATTTTGTTCTTAAAGTCACCAATACAGCGTTGTGAAGCATTTATGATAGAAGTAAAGCTCTTCTGAGAAATAAAAGTGGTGTTCGAGTGTGTGTGTTGCTTTAATTTAACATAATTTATTTCAGGACTTTATCCTATTAAATCATTGCAGGGCTCTGTTTCCGGATCCCTTATCAAGTACCCTCTGCACACCAAGCTGAACGCAGAAGTATCCGACCAGCTGTTGAAGGGACCACTCACTGCTGACAAGAAGTTCCCTCCCGCTCACTACGACTTTGAATTTAAGGCTGGAAACGACATCGCCATCAACTCCAATGGAAAAGTGAATGGCAATCAGCTCAACAATGACATCGAAATCACTCTTCCGGCTGACCTGCCGGTCAGCTCTGTGAAGTGGCACACAGCCAACAATGTTGACATCTTCGGCCCCGATGAAGCTGGCCACAAGGTACGGACATCACCTCATTCTGTGGAACGTTTCAAATAAAAACATTTGTTTGTCAATGTCATTGAAAAACTCCTCAGGATTAAATTTGTTTTCAAAACTCCATATAGGTTTTTAAACCATGAAATAATAGGATATTTGTATTTTTAAAGGAAAATACTTGATTTTTCTGATTCCTTGATTCCTTCAACAGAACTGTTAATTAATAGCTACCATAATAAAAAATAAAATATTAAATTGCTGCAATTTTAAAATGGTACAAAGTAGAAATCTGATACCAACACAATAATAGGTCCTATTAGTATCCATACAAGTACCAAGTTTGAAGTTGGTTCCCCAAGTGGTTCTAAAGATATAAAAAGTTATGTAAAACATATACACTGACAGACGGAAAATGGGAGCGTGATAGACCATATGTTTACAGGACTTTTTTTTTGTATTGGCCTCAGAAACATTATCCTAAATTTTTGATATGGATATATCTTAGCTCTGGGAGGGGAGTTAACAATATATAAGACGAAAATTTAAAATATAAGAACAGCTGTTTAGATGAACTGAAAACATTCCCTTTAGACATATCCATGATCTAACCTATTTCCCTCAGGGAAGTAAATACAAACATTTTTCTGTGTATTTCAGATACACCCTGTATTACTTTTCATATTAATACCATTATATTATATAAAGGGCGGAGACAGGTCCCTAGGAGCGTCAGCTAATTTGGCGTTTGCGCACCCCCTGATGGTTGTGATCAAAGTTCAGGTAACTCCAGTCTCAAGAGCCTGAAAAACTGCTGCAACCTACCTACCAGTTAATAATACCATATGTTTCAGATTGCGACCTCCAACTCAGTCTACTGGAACAAGGAGAAGTTTGTAAAGTTTACCCTTGAGGATGCCATTAAGGACAACAGTGGGGAGGGAAAAATTACATTGGAGTCACATGCTCTGAGCTCCCGCACTCTCACTTACAAGGTCACTGTCAATGATAAGGACAAGAAGGGAGCGGCACACTTGACCCTTGCATGGGAGGGCAAAACAGCCGACTTTGCTGTTGAGGGGGATGTAGGCTCCAATCCGATTCATGTGTCCGTTGTCAGCAACGTACCCGAGCACGGCAAGTTCCAAGTTGATTACCAACGTAAGGTAAGGTTAAATTTCACCATTTTTGGTGAATTTACTATAGGAAATAGACTATAGGGCTGTTAATATGGTCGTTATAACAGTACCAAGATCCATTACCAATTTTTTTTTGAGGTCCCCAGATGCTGTTGGTTTGTAAATGTATATATAAATATATGTGTGTGTGTGTGTGTGTGTGTGTGCGTGTGTGCCTGTAAACATAACACACCTTACGCACACACACACACACACACACACACACACACACAATACTCTGCGCAAAAAACTACTGAAATTTGGTATACCCATTATAAATGTTTGGATTCAATCAAGAGTCCAGGAAAATGGATCCATTTGAAAAGGAGTTTAGGGGAATTTTGTACCCCAAAACATGGTTTTTGGGCTTTTGACATGGATATGTCTTAGCTCTGAGGGGGTGTTGGTGATATGCACAGCCAAAATTTGAAACAGTGACGTCATTTGGATAATGATGTCATAGTTTGGTTATAAGATCAGCTTTTTAGATGAACTAAAAACATTCCCTTTCGACATTTCAATGATCTAACCAAATTTACTACAGGGAAGTAAATAAAAACATTTTTACATATAGTTAATTAAAAAAAAAAATTTATCCAACATTGGAATTAGCTCAAAAACAAAATTTGAATTATTTTTAATCATTGTTTTATGTCTATTGGTTAGTGATACACATATGAATTGGTAAACATAGTACATTTTCCTTTGGAGACGTAATGTTAATCTTATGGGGAAAAGGATAACATTAACACAATATAACAACATTAAGTTGTTATCAAATCCATCCCTCACATTACCTTAAAAACGTACCAGATTGTGTCGTAGTCTTATGTATGAATAATAAATCATGTGAGTGTATTGTTACAATATTTTATTTTCACAGAATTATTTTCATTTTATAGATAATTTACATAATCATAATATCTTAAATTTGTAACCCAAAAATGTTTATATCATAGGAAGTGTGAGCCGATTTCATTTTTCTATCCTGTTAAAAGTTTTGGCCGACTGCACTATTCCTGAACATAGAGAATAATGAGGGATATATTTCCTAGGTCCTGGACAAAGACTCTGGTGAGGTGTCCCTCACAGCCACAGGCAAGGACAAGAAGCTAGTGTACCAAGGAAAGTACTCCAAGAACCCCAAGGCTCCCTTCGTGGACTTGAGCCTGGAACTGCCCGAGGGATTGTCTCGCTTTTACACCAAGATGGAGGAGAAGGGCGAAGGACATGTGTCAGTGGACACCAAGATCAACTGGCCCAAAGATGGAGCTCTTGACTTTAACGGAGAAATCAACTACAATAGCTTAGACAGTTTCCTGGTAAAAGTATTCATGGACAGTCCCAAACTGAATGTGAACAAGGTTGAGTTTGAGGCATCCAGTCAGCCTGCCAAATCTGCTGGAAAGAAGATTGGCTTCCACGGAAAATCTGGAGACAAGGAAATCTCTGGAAAGTAAGTTTTGATTATGCTTGAGTTTCATTCTCTGGATTAAAGATTCAAATTTTTAGAAGTTACTAAAAAAACTTTGTTCACAATCTAACAGAAATAGATCAATTTATTTATCTTAGGGTATATGTTGTTAGAAATATCAAGGAGGTCATGGGCCTAGTACATGGTACCTTGCTCATGAAATTTGACTTTCCGAGTAAAAAAAGATGTTTGATCTTTCAATACTCTGCACTGAGTATTTATAATCACTTGTCTGATTGAAGTAG
This sequence comes from Nephotettix cincticeps, assembly GCA_023375725.1. Lineage (NCBI taxonomy): Eukaryota > Metazoa > Arthropoda > Insecta > Hemiptera > Cicadellidae > Nephotettix > Nephotettix cincticeps. The sequence goes on from CM041785.1 coordinate 49,609,724, forward strand.
AAGTATTAGAATGAGACCATTATTCATTCAGTATTATCTTAATGTCCCTCTCTTTTTCTTGAAGTTATAATTCTACAGAGAGCTGTTGGTTGTTTCTAAAGCTGAGATGATTTAGAATTTATATTATTATTTGGTCCTTCAAAATTTTAGTAATGAAATATGTGTTTAACATTTAAAAAGTTGATAGATTATTAGAGAAACCACAGTAAAAGTAATTTACAAAATATTTTATTTCAGCCTGGCGTTGGTCGCAAGTGGAACTTTCCCAAACGTTCAGTACAAAGGAAACGGTATCTTGAAGGTTGGAGAACAAACCTACCCTCTGAAGTTCGAGTTGAAGAGTGAGCAGGAACCAGGAAAGAAATACCAGGTTATTATTTTAGCTTATGTGTTATAAGGCTATGTGGCTTTATTATATTTTGGCTTAAACTTTTAAAATTTTGTTTATTATTTAGCAAGTCTTATATTTATATTATTCCCATTATCATATATTTAGTAAGGCTAAGTGCTCTATTCAGAAAGGTTTTAGCTATGTTATATGAAGCAATTATGACACTAAATAAATTTTTTATCGGCTCAATCATAAATATTTTAATTTCTTGTAATCTTTTTCTATATTAATAGCTTGTACAATATGAATAAGAAACACACACATTTTAACAGAGTCGTAAACTTATTTCCAGCATGAGGTTGATATTGAGGCTGGCAAGCATCACTACACCAGTCACACTTTATTGGAAATCGACCAGGAAAAAAAATCGTTCAAGTTTGACAGAGTTGCCAAGCTCTGTGTTGAATCAAGTTGCTCTGAGGACGTCCTCAAGTCCTACTCCCACAGGAAAGGTGTGTTCATTTTTGTTTTTTTAAACACCATAAAAAATGTTAAACACAAAAGGAACATCAAAACCAAACCAATGCCACTCTGTTAGTCGATATGTTTAGAGATTTTAAAAATATTACTTGCTAATCAGGATGTATTATTTACATATTAAGTTCTATATATAACTAACAGTAGCTGTTAACTGTAACATATTTTTCTCAGTTAAACTAATAAAAACCAAAATAAAAAAATGGACATTTAGAATCAGAAATATAAAACTTGGCAGAGTACTGACCTGAGGTTAGTGAATTATTTCACTTTTATCTATTTTTGGAGCGTAAAACAATTTGGAGACCTCCCCACTCCGTGACAGTTAAAATGCTTTTTGAGATGCTGAGTCTGTGTGGTCATGTCACAGTTCTTAGCACTAATAGTTAGTTGCCTAGGCTCATTAACCCCTTATACTTACTATACTATATTCTTATTATAAAAAATGACCCAAACACAAGGGTATTTTAAAATGAATATGAGTGGAGGATGAGGGTGATGAATATATATATATATATGTAATGAGTCTCATGACTTGTTGCTTTGTTACTGACAAAGATAAGAGTTCAAACATAAACAGTATCCATATATAGACCTAGGTAGAGTTTTTAACTTTCAAAAATTCAAGTAAAATTCAAGTTATTCAGGATCAACCAAAATATGTTTTACACTAAAACAAAATTCCAGTTCATATATTGCTGTATATTCTTTTGATTTCATAATTAGTAACTAAGAGTGTGTTTTTGACAGGATTGGTGGATTATGAGTCAGGCATGGAAGTGAAGCTTGGGTTGTTGGCGAAGATCATGGGTTCAGCAACTGCCTTGGCCATCAAGAGCAACTACAAGCGCACGGGCTGGCAGCATGACAACCTGTTGGAGGTGATCGATGGCTCAACCGAGCTCCTCAATTACCACAGCTACGTCAAGGACAACCATGCTGGTATGACGCACTTGCAAATAAATCTGTGACTTCCTGAATGTTTTATTATACTTCAGAAGTCATAATTGGGTTCAAAAATATGAAATTGTTATTTTATTCTTTTTAGGCTATATTGCTTCCTAAACTGTTTTGTGAGTTATCTAGGTTGTATAATTTTTTCCGTCAACAGTTTGATTATTTTATACATCAATCAATACATATTTCAAAATGTCCTAGTTTTATCGTTAAAAACTTATCTTCAAATCTAAATTCGTCATAAAATATAGTAATCCAATATATAGAGCTTGAGGTTGTGGGTTCAAGTCCCAGGTATGGCAATACGCAACAAAAATGCAATTTTATGTTCCCCAGGGTTCACTCAGCCCCATGACGCAATTAATTGGGAAGCTACAGCTTCAGTAGCACATCCTGATCTAGAATTCTAGCACTAACACTATTCTGACCACTTATAACAATGTGGCCATTGTGATGTTCATTGTACTGAAACATACAACAAAATCCGTGGCTAGCAGGCGATTTCCTTTAAGGAATGAATGCCAAAGGATTTAATAAACATAAACATGTAACAAACAGGATTTTTGTGACTGTGTTTCGGATATAGGCCTACTACAAACTTGTTTTTAAAGTGATGGTTGATAAACAATAATAAGAAATATCAGAGCATGTAAATAATCACAAGTATTGACAGCTTGACTGAGAGTGGCATAGGTCAATAGCATTTTTTCTTCTGGCGACTAGAAGTGAAAATTATTGAAATATAAAAAATTTAACTAAAACTGGATCATATTTCTCCATTTGTAGGTGTTGAGGTTGCCTTCCCGAAACGGACTATTGCTATTGAATCAACTTATGACCTGGCTAAGGGCAAGAAGCCAGTGTTCAAGGTGGAAACTAACTTCTGGCTGGATAAGAAGAACAACCCCAATGACAAGACTAGCCTCTTGCTGGCCTCTGAGACCACCAAGCTGCCTGACGGAATTGCCTCCTCATCCGAGGCTAAATTCAACTCTCCTGGACTCAAGGTATGTTACATTATTTTATAATCAGTTTATTTGAAATATCAAGTAACCCAATAACTAAAATATATCATAATTACAAAATTAAAATATCATCATAACACAAGAACTGTGCAACAAATACATTATGAAGCTCATTAGTAAGGGCAAAGAAGTTTGAATTAACATAGCAAAGTAGATTAAATGATTAAAATTATAGCACTTGAGGGGTCTATGGATAACAATTTTAAAGAAACTGTTAAAATTGTTTTGAAATATTAATAGCACAAGTTTATTTTCCAAAAAATTGATTAGAGAGTTAATAACTGGATCAGAATGAAGTTTATTCATGCAAGAGATTGTTTCCATCGTTTGTGTAAGTCATAATTGAACTTGTGTTTTGTATTTTTTATTTTTTAAATCCAATTTTTTTAAAGTAATTACTTAAAAATAAAGATGCATAGAGTAAGGTTACAGTCTCTGCAATGTCATCTTGTGCAGGAGCTAACTGTGAAGGGAGAGTTGAACGTGAACACCAAAGACCGCACTATTAATGGCAAGTTGGAAGCTGATGTGTTCGCCAAGAAGAACCAGAAGATTGTTGTGGACTACAAGGCATCTGCCAAGAAAGACCAGGATAGCTACAGTGCCCACGATACCTTGCATATCCACAGCAAGGTTGGTTTTGTCGATATTACATCTTCTTTTGTTACTATTGGAATAAATTGTATGATTTCTGACATTGGTCAGTTTTATGAATACGGCACATCTCATTGACATTCTTTTCAACAATGAGGCTCAATGACGATAAATTAAATCATTTAATATAAAATATTTTTTGACATGGATATGTCTTAGCTCTAGGGGTCTGTTGGCAATTTGTATGACCAAAATTTGAAAGAGTGATGTCATTTGGTAAGTGACTTCATAGTTTGGTGATAAGAATTGCTATTTAGATAAACTAAAAACATTTACTTTAGACATATCCATGATCTAACCTATTTCCCACAGGGAAGTAAATACAAAAATTTCAATGAAACTACTATACTGGAAGATCCCTTAGATGCCATTGACTGTTGGGCTATTAATTAAGTTCTGTGTTACAAACATGTCAGCCTTAGTAAAAAGACCACGAGCTCGTGCCACAATTATCTTACACTCATTTATTATTATTTATAGTTGTTTTAAAATACCTAGCTGGTTAGGTTGCCAGTTTAGTCAAAAGTATTTAAGATCAAAAAGTTAACCTTAACACAAAAAATTAAAAATTGTGTGGCGGACACCTTTAGAAAGTTTAGCCTGTTAGCCACAGCTTTTATTTTGTTAGTCAATACTTTATTGTAAAAAAGTATCTGTTACATTTTTTACAAAAGTAATTTACAGACAGGTATTTTGTAAAAGTTTCTAAGTTTCTAAGTTTTATACAATAAATACCTCTTCTGACCTTTATTTTACACTGCCTACCAAGAATCGTAAAAAAATAAATTGTACATTTTTTAGTTCAAAATATTGCATGTGGTAATCATAGTTCATTAATTTTCTTCACCTAGTATCGCCACTAAAATATTAGTTTTAATACTTTTATATGGTTAGACTAATAATTTAATGTCATCAGTGTTTGAGTCTAATATTTTTCTACAGGCTCTTCCTATTGACGCTCAAGTTGAGAGGAAATTCCACATCTCGAAGCAAAATTTGGGTTATATTCTCACAGCATATTACGTTGACTCAAAGAATGCTAAGAGAGAATCCATTGTTAAAATGAACGTCAAACCTCTGAGTCAAGAACTTGTGGTAAGTTTCATATTGAGGTTACATGACTTTTTAACAGTACTTGAATAGTGCAGCTCATAAACTCTTGACTTGAACTTTTTGTTACACTCAGTCCTGGGTACAGTCTCACAGATCACCTTTTTGAAAAAAAATTTAAAATTGTTTTCACTGTTGTAAATACTTTTATTAATCTTGTAAGTTAGTTGAAGTGACAACTATGTGAATAATATAAAATTAAGTTTATTGAGTAAATACAATAGATATATAAACCTTGTACATAGTGAAATCTAATGAAAAATGTAAACATTTTCTAAAACCATAAAAATGTGAAGATAAATATGACAAAATATTTACTTATTGGTATTTTTCTATTCCATAGGATTTGATAAAAAATGGATGATAAAAAAATATACTTATTAAAACATATCATTAAAATTGAGACAGTTGCTTTATATCTAATTTAGCTTATAACATAGATCTATTAATTGCAAACTTTTGTTGTACACTCGAGGCAAACAGGGTTTTTATAACAGTAGCAAATGTAGACAGTTTTTCTTTTGTTCTCTGGATCACATGTGTTGCATGTCTTTCTTTTATTCAGTCTATCATCAAAGGTGTCGGGTTAAGGCTCTTCTACTCCTAGTACTCGACGGATGCATGCTCGGAGTTCATACGTCAGCCTCGTATTCTGCAAACGTTGCTCCGATTGTGGTTTAACCATCATCATCTGAATACAATTCACTTCCTACAGTGTCCTTGTACCAGTTTTCAAGCGTCTCTTTGAAATCTGAGTCCAAAATACACACACGAGACGAAGGGCCGGGTCATGAATCTATCGTGTACCGTCCTGAGTCCTGTCTCTCAGACCGTTGATGACAAACAAATCTTTAAATATTGCTAAGAACATGACCGGAAGAAAGTGACAATAGAGATCGGTTTCGGTGGTAGGGAGGAACAACTTCCTGGGATGGCTGGTGTCATCGACTTTTGAAACCCTTAAATTCAAATAAATAAATAACTCAAGCGATCTGTGAGACTGGACCCAGGACTTTAAGGGTTAATATGACAGTGACTGAATCGAAATTTTCATGGCATGTAAGAGACGTAAATCTGTGCTCCAAATACTATTTAGCAGTAAGTTAAAATATTCTTCAACAATTTATCTCTTGAGTTTTTAAAATTTTATTTTACTAAGCAATAATTGCTTCATTACTTCCGAGCAAAAGTTTTGTCATATTATTAATTTACATCAGCTTTAATTTCCCTTACTTTGTTCAATGAAATTATTATGAAAACAAAAATAAAATTTGTATTTCTATTTTAGGTGAAGGTACCTGAGGGCACTATCATTGCTATGGAGTATAATTTCAAGAAAGATGGTAAAGCCCTTCATGGTACAGTCAAAGCCGAGATTGTTGGACAGCATTATGAAAATGAAATTGACCTAAAGCCCTACAGACTGAAATACAAGTCAATATCTATGAATGAAGGTAAATAAGTTTAGTAATAGATGTGTAAAAGTAGGAGGTTGTTAAAACTAAGAGAGATGGATAAACCACTGAAAATTAAACTTTAAGTAGTTTAGGCTGGTTTTGGATTGTTCCAAAACAATAAAATATACTCTATAGCAGTAGACTTGAGTACTCCAATATTTGCCATTGATTTATCAATCAATAGAGATGTCACAAAACTAAGCTTCACCATTGAGTTGAACCGAACGCCAAATAATATCATTAGATTAGATCATTGAAATGGCGACCGTACCACAAGGTAGGTATTTTAAGCCAAGTATAAATGAGAAACGAGTGTAGGATGATTGTGGCACGATCTTGTAGTCTTGTTACTGACTAAGGCTGACATGTTCTTAACAAATTATATCAATTTACGTATATATTACAAAAGAATAACTTGAGAAATGAAAAAGAGGTTTACCGCCAGGAGTAACATGTACAAGTAGATTTTTCAGCATATATTATTACAGCTTCTACATTAAGCTGAATAAGTTTTAGCACATGATGTTTTAAATAATAAACAAAATATAAATATCTACCAATTCTGAGTATGGACATGCTCAATCATCTCAGCGGAATTATCCCCCAAATTATTTTGTGGAAAATAATGAGGTTTTCCAAACAAATACAATACTGGACTGTGAAAAAGTTTTGTCATGTATACTGTAATCTCCACAAAGCATATGATCAGAGCTGTGATGTATGTTTTAATACAGTTTTAGATCAATGTACTAATATTATACACTAACACTTGGTTATGGCATTATTCAAGGGAACAAACAGTTATTGAGGCTACGTCAGAGTAACATTATAAAAGAGTTATCAGTCTAATTGTCAATCCCAGGAAAATAGTAAAACGTTTTGATTTTCATAAACTACATATACATTAATGTGATTATTGGTGTAAATGTGAATTAATTTATGATCAATACTCTACTGATTGTGCTATTACTGAATTTTACATAACAATATTAGGCTATTAAAATTCAATTTTTTACTAAATGAACACAGTAAAAAGTTAAATAGATAAAGAATACGGTTTGATATTTTGTAATACACTGTCAATACCTTTTCATGAAGTGTTAAGTTTTGCTACGAATCACGAGAACACTGATAAAGGTACTGTCACTGCCTCCACCTAGCAGGTTGTTTACGAGCATCTTACAGTATGAACACAAGACAATGTCAGTGTTGGGAAGGGGGAAGGGTGAAGCGGCGAATGAGACTCGGGGGATGGCTGTATCATAAAATAGATTTATGCTACACTGGTGAATACGCATGTGCTATATTTTGTTGTGTTTGTCACCCATTTTTGCTTATATTCTTTATTGCTTGTCGCCAGATTTTTTAAATGTTACATACGAGGTTTTGGAACTTATTGATGAAATCTGAGGTGTTATCAATGGTTACTCTTTAAGCTGGGTGGGACTCGGAAACGAATGATGTTTTGACCATGTTAACCTTATGGCTGAGGCCGTAATAACCGTAATAAGTATTGCTTAGGTTGCGACAATATTTGAAATGAGGAATATAAGACCACTGAGCTGCTGTACTCAAGAATCAAGATTTTTATTCACTATTAAATAACATAACTGTAACAATAGGTTTCGTCAACTAAAACTAAATGTAAAACTAATACAGTAAATAAAAAAATAGACTAAACATGGTTATACAACTTGGTTTAGTTTAGCACAGATGTATGAGGCTTCATAAAAACAAACCAGATTTACAAACCCATCACTAAACCCTAAAACTCATTAATTAAGTAAAATGGATTAAGTTTTAACTATGATTAAATACAAGTATATAAAGAAGTACTTTTAAACTTACAAATTAACACTCCAGTCAATATTAAAAAAATAAATAATAAATTAAAAATTAAACTAAATGATAGAATTGGTAATAATTGTTTAATTTTTATCGGTAATGAATTATAAAGTTTAACTGATACATACAACAAATTTAGTACACTAATGCTTGTATGTCCTTTTGTAGACAAGACCGGATCATGCGAGGTGGACGTTGGGGCAGAGCCCGGTCAGCTGGCTGAAGCCAGCCTTAAGTTCAACAACAAGCCCGTGGCGAGCCTTGAGGTGGCTTTGGACGATGCTCACTTCCTCAAGTCCAAGCCAAGCTATAACACAGATGTTGCTAAGGAAGTCATTGTTAGTACATGTCCAGAATATTAGAATAGGACATAACAAATTCATCTAGACTGATTTTAATGATTCAAATTACATAGTAATTTACTGTTTTTAATGTAAAAGGGCCATTGAGAATATTACATTTTTGTCTGTATCCACTAGGGGCTGGACTAGCACCCAATTGGAAGTGGAAGATAGAGTACAGCAGTAACTGTTCTAGGTTTTTCAATTTGCTCTTCATCCTGAACATTATTTCAACCATTTTTTAATTTTAGGACCCACTGACGCACTCCGCCATCATGTAATGTTATCTCCCATAAACTTCACAAAGCTTCCGATAAATTTGTAACGGTTTTCAGTTTTTTTTGAGTCAGAAACCTTATTACTGCAAGTACCTCACAGTTTGCGGTATTTTGAATTAACACAGAAACAGTAACGAAGAACATTAAAAATGTCTGACTAGCATTATTAGATGCCGATTGAATTGTGTAACAATTCACCAGCACGGCCGCCCAAGCCCAATCTCTAACAAACACAGACGAAAACCTAATCTACTTTTTGGATGGCTCTTAAATAAATTACTTATAAAGTTTTTAAAGTTCACTATATTATTCATTATTAAAAATTTATTATTAACTATCAGACTTTTTCCAACATGTCTTGTATATCCTTGAGGTGAAATTTTTACACATTTCTGAAGGTGAAACGTATGGTTTCATAATATGTGCTGATTTATTACCTATCCAGTTTAAAACTAGTTTCTTTAATTTTATGAACCATTCTATATTTGTAAATATAATTATTTCCTACATTTACTAATTTTTTAAGGAGTATTTCTAAATACTCCTTACCATTGAGCATGTATCAACACTCGGACTGATAAATCGTTAGTCAGTCAAATCATTAATTTTACATTTCATTAGAAACAATTATTACAACAAGTTCTAATCTTTTGGTCATTCATTTCCAAAAATATACTGTTGTTTAATACAACCAATAAATGTCTATTGATTGTAATACAAAACAGCTCACAGTTCCCTTATAATTTCATCGGTACAAAAAGTTTTAACTTTAAATTAGTGCTTATGAATTATGTAAATTATTTTCCTTAGCTCATTTCACGTCAGGTTTTCATTTTCATACCTAATTTAAGTTTTGAAAAAGGTAGGTGTTAAACAAGTTTTAATGATTTATTCGTCAATGTAGCAATTCTACAAGGCGTACTTCATCAGTTTGGCCAAGTCTGCTAACCACATCGGCAAGGAGAGTGCTGCCAAGCTGGCCAGTGAGGTGAATGACAAGGTGGAGGACATCCGTAAAGCTCTACCGAATTTCAAACCTGCTGTCGATCATTATAAGAAGGAACTCGACCAGCTGAAGGAAGAAGTCAAAAGTTCTAACATCGCAGGCTCTTTGTAAGTCCTTTAATATCATATTTTTTTTACGCCTGTAGAATATTTTTGAAAGAGTTAGTATTTTAAACGTTCACTGTGTTTTAAATTTAATTTTTTCAAATTTTTTGCTAGTCTTAATTAGTGTCTCATTTTGCTTTAGCACATTTGTGAGCATAAAGACACTTTGTTTGGCTCAAATGAGGCAATGGTAATGGGTACAGAGCTTAAGTGATAAATAAACACTACAGTAGTCAAGAGTCTGTGATTTGTTTAACTGGTTACGCATCTTTTCATCATAAACAAACCTACCGATCACAAGGGGAAAACTTTTAAGATTGTTTACTTTATTTCATTCCAAAGCAGCTGACGTGTTAGCGACACGAGCCACCCACCTATGACTTGGTGCAGAGAATGTGATAAACTTAGGAGTTCTAAATAGGACTTATGTTTGCTTTTTTGGACAGTATACATTTTTGATATTATAAATCAAATTTGTAAATTGGTAACAGAGTAGTAGTGTGATAGTTTTAAAAACCTGAACAGGGTTTCCATTGGTTAGACTCATGGTAATATCTGATAATTGTCATGAAAACTCTTCACCTTTGTACTGTGTTAGCGTAACCCTTGCCTTTTTTTATATGTCCGATGCGCAAATATGTAATCTGTAAGAGTAGGAAAAGTATCGGCAAGAGATGCTGCTAATCTCAAGAAAAAATAAAATTATTACTTAACTTAATAATATAATAATTACTTATATATTTTTAAATATTGTGCAGGCTGTACCATTTTTTATCACATTGTGAGCATTACAGCTGTTTTAACATTAGCCAAGAGTTCAAAATATAATGCTACCCCCCTCTACAGTGGTAAAATAAGTTGTTTTTTTTTCTCTCCGTAATAGTATTTAGTTTTGATTCCATTGCCTTCAAAGTTGAGTGATTGGAATGTAATAATAATATAATAATTAAATGTTACAGGAACAAGACTTTTGGTACATTGTTTGCCCAAATCAGTACCATCTTGCACGAGTTAGCCGTTACTGCCCAACACCTGCTGGAGATACTGAACCAGGGGTTGGAGAAAATCACTCAATCGGTCAAGGCCACCATCCCGAAACTGAAGGAGAGTTATGAGAAAATATCCAAGATAGTGTTTGATTTGACAGAAAGTGCTCTGAAACTGATCAACTCATTGGTCGATTGTGTACTTGACAAGATCAAGGAACATCAGAAGGAAATCCAGGAAATCACTGATATTGTGTCAGACTTTTTGCAAGGTAAAATTATTCAGTACTAAAAGCACATATTCAATCATTTTAACTTTTGCAGCTTGTTAAATCGCTTAAATCACTCGGTAAATATGCTGAGAGTGAAAATAAAATGAAACGGTGTATTTTTAGTCTATAGAAAGAGCTAAATTGAATAAAGTAGTCCAAATCAATAGCCTCCTTAATAAGAAAAAGAACACATTCCAAATATCTGTAGTTCAGTAGTACATGAACTTAATAAAAATATATAGTAGTTATAAAATATATGGAAAAGAACCTATGACATTTTGCTTGAGATTGAAGATAAGGATGAATTTTAAATAAATGCCAGCTTATCTTCCACTTTGGTAAAATAGTTAAATTTAAATTAATTAGTTTTTAAATGTCAATTCTACTTACCTCATTTGAAATTTTAAAATGTTCAACCCATTGCCATACCATCTATTTACAGCCTGATTTGGCCCAGAGTGGCTAGTAAAAATTAGGTACTTTGAGAGCCTTTACAAAAAGGCTCATAAAAATTGAAAATATTAACTGTATTTTTATGATTTTTTGTTAAAAATAATATAGATCTTAAAAATAGCTCTATTACACATTGATGTATGCAATATAATTATATGATTAAAATAATTTTGCAAGTTACTCAACTACAAGGTAATATCATAGTTGCAATTATGGGCATGCACCTGTTGCGTACTACGAGATATCTCGTAGTTGTCTGCGAATGGGTTAACTCTTACTATGCTACAAGTAATACTGATGTATGTTCTCTGAAGATGTTGGAAAACTGACTGCAGTATCCTTCAGTGAAATTCAAAAAGAAATCAAGGACTTTGTTACTGTTTTGTGGGACCAAATACAAGCCCTTCCAGCTTACAGCATGATCCAAGAGAAAATTCAAGAGGTAAGAATTTGCGAATAAATGCTTAGTATATTATGTTGAAAAGAGGGTACATGATTTAAAAAAAGTTTAAGTGAACGATAGTAAAAGCATAAACATGGAATGATTTTATTTATTCTTTTTAATTTTTCAAATTTAATTTGTAATGATGAATTTTTATAAATAAATAAAAGTCTATGTAAAATAAATTTGCTTTTAGTGAAAATGGTAGGCCTAAGTATTTTGATTGCAATAGGGTTTTTTTGGAATAGTATGATTAACTTCAGAAATCAGTAGTTTCTGTAGAATCCATCCTACACGTTCACAGTTCTAAGACAGACCATTTAGGAAAATTGTAGAACAAGATTTAAATTATGGCGTAGATTCACATATTTCTGACATTGAACATTTATTTTTGCTTAAAGCGCAAAACAAGGGTGATTGATCCTTATTTGGACTGCCCATATTTCGTTAGCAATATTAAATGAGATTGAGAGAAAACATTTTCCTCGTTCCTTTTATGAAAACAATATTTCTCAGTGTAGTTGTAGTGTAATAATAATAATAAGGAGTTAGGTTTAACATCAAGATTTACAAACAATTTCTTGAAAATAAACATGTCTTGGGATGTTTGTTTTGACAATGATGTCACTATGTGACTTTCACATTTTAACAAAAATTGTGGTTGATAGTTTTTTTATCAACATTTATTGCCTTCTAATATCAGATATTGTAAACAGAGTCAAGAATATTACCACAATGAGCTGATTATAAATCTGTTTCAGCTTAAGAACTTCAAGATCCCTGACCAGTACTGGGAGAACTACCACGAAATCATCACAACAGCTGTTAACTACTTACCTACTCCAGAGCTTCAGGAACTTGTCAAGTCTTTGTCTCAGTACTTTGAAAAGGTATAGAATAGTGTTAATTTATAGAACTATAACTGCCTTTTCATAATTTCACATACATAGGTACAAGGGATTCTAGACGATTTTCATTAGAGTTGCAAATACCTTGCTCTATCCCAAAACTAATAATTACCTATACTTTTCAGTTCTCATCGCATCTACCCGCCACAGTAGTTCAGTAACCGACTGAACCTTGCAGTTTGATTCCTCTAGTGCAAATTAGGATAATCAAACTATTCTGAAATATTTTCAATGTCTCTCAGAGAAAATATATTTGTAGTAGTGTATTTGCCCGGTTGTAATAACAAATTACTCTGGTTCTCAGATAGTGAAGCAGAAGCCCATCAACAAGGAAGAGGCAGTCCAGGAGCTCTACAAGCTGTTGATTGCCGCCCTGAAATCCGTCTTGAAACTGGCGACCATTGATGGTTTTAACGGAGATGCAAAATCTGTTCTTGGCTCTAACTTCCTAGTGAGTTATTGTTAAAGCAACACATACTTGTTTTAATATTGTTATTGAATTAACAATGTCGTCCTATCATATTACGGATAAGTAATTAAGTAAAGCATAAGCTAATTTTCTATTGGTGCGGTAAAATGTTCTCTTCTGAATTCTTATAAAATATGCTTATAAATTCTTAAAGATTAGAAATTGGTAATGACTAAAGAATAAGTTTTTTCTGTAGATATTTTATCATATCCTTCAAAGTTATTATTTTATTTTGAATTATTTTACCATCATAAAAACCTTTTTACCTTGTTAGTTATCAATATTTAATATAGTTACTAGAAATGATGGGAGTCACTATAATTCAGTTGACCTTACCTGTGCTTCATTGTTATTTGTCATTCCAGCTGCCAGTACCGTCGTTCGACCTGATTGTCGCTCCCCCAGGAACGTTCCGCTTCAGTGTACTCAACTGGATTCGTTCATCTGACCTCCCCACCATCTACGACCTCTACCACACCTACAGGCCCAAACATCATCCTCTGGACTTCATCCCTCCCTTCTACGGTAATTACAGACTAGGCCATATTAGGCATAGTTTTTGGGGTCTATATAGTTCTAACCTCCTGAGAAGCAATCTTTCATTCTTTTTTATAAACAGAAACAAAAATGAATAGATAAATAGAAATAGATAGATTGAATGATTGAAATAAATTGTTATTCATTCTGATGAAAATATTGCCTCTCATATATAAGCTGTAGATCAGTTGATTAGTGACAGTTATGCTGTAATTGAGCCGTACAGTCAATATTTTCCTAATATCAGTTATGTGAATTCTCCTAGTTGCAGCGCAACAAAAAGCTTTCCCTGAGAATACAGTATCAACCTTAACAGACTAATAAGTTGTACTTTTATTTGTTGAATGTACAAATTCTGAATATACTGAAATGGTAAATCAGTAGAGGAATAGTCAGGGTAGAGAGTAAATTGGAGTGGTATATTCATGTGAGGTTTAGGGTTCACATTTTTTTTTCTTTGGAATTAAATATACAGCACTAGGGTATCGGATTCAAAATAGTTTACATTTTATTGGTTTCATTGTCAATTTCAGCCAGCGCTCAGCTTCTTGGTGGAACCGAGTTCTTCACTTTTGACAAGAAACACTTTAGCTTCAAGGGCAGCTGTAGCTACATCCTGAGTACGGACGCGATCGACGGTAACTTCACTCTTGTGGCCAACATGGAGGGTGGCAAACTCAAGTCTATTGCTGCCTTCGACCATGAAAACAGTGTTGAACTGCTCCACGATGACAATGTGAGTCCCCAGTGAAGCTTTTATAAGGAACTGTGATAAAGCCTTGATACCCTAAAATCAAGTAACCTAGATGAGATTTTTATTTATTTCATAGATGAAATACAAGACTGTAAAGTTGAAAACAAATATTTTTAAATAAATAGAAACATAATGGTTGAAACACATATTTAAAGTATATTTTAAAGATATAACCTATTAAAAAGGGTTCAAAATTTTAGTCATACTATCACTATATCTTAGACTTTTCACTAGCCAGAATTTCAAAACACTCATTATTCTCTTGTCACAGGTACTGATCAACGGTCAACCAGGTGACTTACCCGTCAAAGCCGGTGAGCTTCACCTGTGGCGCAGGTTCGATGCTGGCACCGGATTCGCAACCACCTCAGGTGTCATGTTCTTCTGCACTCCTCATCTTCACTCCTGTGCCTTCTCCGTCAACGGATTCTACTTTGGAAAGACTCGTGGGTTGTTGGGAACATACAACAACGAACCTTACGATGACGCTCTACTGCCTCAGGGCAAGGTGAGGCTTATGTTTCAGGCCCATGCTAATATTTGTAGTGCATTTATTCATGCTATAAAATTTTATAAATTGTTCAAATGGTCAACCTGATGTATTTATTCATCGTATGCCTTCCATTGATTAAAAAAAGTCGCTTGCATAAAGTTAGGGGTCGATTGAAGACAAAGACCAGATATTTGGTTTACTTTATAGATGGTTTCATCAGAACCCTACCAGTCAGAGGTGTAATAAAATGAAACTCCAAACTATTACCTATTATTCTTTTTATTATTAAAAATAATTAAATGAAAATGAAATGAAATCAAAAGTATAATTAGTTTTTATTATTTCCTCCTGAACTGTTGTTTGAGAAATAACTAGGTCAATAACCTTATCCCTTCAAATAGTTCTGTTCTTGTTCATGTTGAAACATAAACATTGTTGTTGTCTATTTTTAAATAGGTATCTACCGGTAACAAAAAATTGAAGTTAGGTAGTAACAGACCAGGCTTTGGACCGACCCCTATCAAAACGAAAAAAATACCTCCAGCGTTGATAAGCACAAAACAATTACTTAGCTCAGCTGGTCTTTTAAGGAATCTGCTAATACAATTATTGTAATCACTGTACAGCTGGCCAAGTCAACAGCTGAGTTCGCCAACTCATGGAAGGTGTCACCGCAATGTGGAGACGGAGCTGTACATGAGCAGCCTGCCGCACCCCAACCCGAGTGTGACAAGTTGTTCGCTGGTGACTCCAGTCTCAGGTAACCTCAAATTAAAACTCAATAACTGTTAAAGCCATTTTTTGTGTGTCCAGAGAATAATTTTAATTACTGATTGCTGAGCCTTTAATCACACGGTACACTAGAATTTCCCTAATCTGACTTCCGATAACTGACTCCTCCCAATATCCGACCTATAATGTCTAAATTGTCTATCCATGATTCCCACACTCCCATTGTTGCTTAGCTCTTCAAATTGTGAAAGGCTTATTGAGACATTTGAACATAAATATTGTAATTTTTCAGTCATCTTGAGTATTTTTTTGAAGTTTCATTTAATGTGTTACTAGTACAATACAGTTTTATTACTATACTTACCTGGAAAATTTTACCTAGGAAATGTGTTATTTGTTCCTCTCGATATCTGACTCTTTGGTAGTTCCGATCATGAGCCAGTCCTATCATGGTCAGGTATGAGATCTTTTACTTCATTGGGAAAAGAACCTCAATCTGCAAAATTATCAATACATAAATTTTGACATACATTCTTGTTGATTTCCAGAGGATGCTTCTCATACGAAAACCCAGACCGATTCCGAGAGGCTTGCAACAGGCAAGTGGCTGAGGCCAGTGGGGAGACCAAGCAGGAGAAGGCTTGCAACATTGCCCAGAGCTACACTGGCTACTGCTACTATGTGCACTTTGTCCAGGTCAACCTGCCTGACCACTGCGGTAAGTGAAAGAGATTGTTTAGGAGTGCTAATAGAACCAGCTATCATCTTCCTCATTGGAAATAGATAATAAGGTATGGAAATGATTCATGGACAGAATACCCAATTTTTAAGAAAATCAACAATCCTAAAAATAAACCTTGGGTCTCGCCACAAAACATTATTAGAAGATTCACTCTTTAAAAGAACAATCACTAAGAAAGACAGGGGTCTAAACACTGTTTGTCTAACACTGTTTTACATGACATGAATAAAAAAATATCATTTAATTTGATAACATACACTTTTTGTTAGGACAAGACGTCATTTAAAAAAGTTGAAATGGCTCAAATAAGGCCCATGCCATCGTGAACGTGTTAATGGGTGATAAGGACTAGTTGATACATTTTATATGATTGTTTGCTAATAGCCCAACAAAGATAGAAAACTAGGGTCAGACTAAAACTACCTTGAAATTAAATGGAGTCTCAAAGCTTTAGTTGGGATAAAACCAGTGACCTGCAGATTGTGACGTGACTATAACTACACAACCACCCAAAAGTGACTTAGGTTTTAAAGTTAAAGACTATATGAGATTGGTTTAATCCAAACATATACAGATTTTATTCTTCTTTATTTAGGGTTTATACATGTCTGGTGTTGAAAGGTGAAAAAATAATAATTATTCATTAAAGAACATTTATCCTCAATTTATCTGGACCAAACAGACCTAAATCCCCTTTAAAAGTATAGGCCTAAGTGTAGATTAACTGGTAGATATTTATACTGTGAAATAATGAGAGTTTCCATTTCTATTCGCAGGGAAGTGCCAAGTGGGCTCACAGACCATTCAAGTTGGAGAGTCGGCTCCGGTGAAGACGCCCCAGAAGCAGGCGGACATTGTGTTCGTAGTGCAGCAGCTGGAGGACAACGAGGAGGTGTTCAACAACCTGGTCACACCCCTGGTGTCCACCCTCACCAACGACCTCAAGGAGAAGGGCATCACGTGAGTCCCACACTTCATCATGTGGTTAATGAGAAACAGTCCCATTACTGATTTATCAGATGTAAAATAAACATAAACTCACCTACTCTTATAGGAAAATTATTTAGTTTACTTTTTAAACACAATATTTTAAAATCAATATGTTCAATCCATTTTGAGAAAAAAATTAACAAATACAAAAAACATAAAATAGATAAATGTTTATAGTCACAGTTGTCAGGAACGTTCTCCCACCTTTGAGTATATTTTAATAATCAAACTTCATTGACATTTAGTCCTCATCTAATCCATTATAAAACCCCTTCGTTTGTGGTATACGGACCAACCAGTAACTTTATTATTTTTTAAATACCACAAGTCCATTAAGCTTTTATGTGCCTAACACTCTTACCGAAACCCTATTGGTGGTAACGCCAACCGAAACCCTCAGTCTGAGAGGGGCCCTATACTAGTTTTTACCCCATGTTGGTTAAAATCACTTATACATTTTGAAATAACTTAAAATAAGTATTTAGAGGTTAAAAAATAAATAACTGTCATAAGAACTAAATAAGCTTTTTTTAAAAATTTATGGTGAATTTATAGATCTATTTTATTGTTTCTTTACTAAGGAAAATATTCTTAAGTAGCAAAAAAATTTTGTAACTATTTTGAGTGCCTCATTTTCTTTACTTAAACAGTAACTCACGTTCAAAAACTCATTGGTTCATTGTTTTGACTAAAAGAACCATAAGAAGTCAAAATATGGAGTTTGAAAATATTATTTTTTTGTATATATATATATATATATATATACTGTTTATATATGTATTGTTCCGTTTAATAATAAGCGTAATGGGATTTTGTGTTTAGTGACGTGAACTTTGCCCTCGTCGGCTACGGAGCACCACACCAGAGATGGCCGTCCATCTACACTTTCAATGGAAAATACAACCAATTCCCTGGAACATCCAAGAACATTTACTTTGCTAAACCAACTGAGGTTGCTGACCCCAAACTTAGCGACAAGATAGAAGAAATCTACAACAAGGTGTCAGCTGAAATTGGTAATTTATTTTGAATAATTTCAATAGCCAATATTACGCTGACAATTTGTAAAGCATATTTTTAGTTTCACTAATTGTATACAGTACTTAATGATTGTTTCACATTGAGAAAAGTGTTGTGTTTATAAATAAACATTAAACCATTGAACTGTTGAACGTTTAAATTTATAAGTTTAATTAACTTTAGTTAACTTTTACAATTTAACATGATGTGGTTGTAGTTAAATTCTATAATATTAAAATTTGTTACCAGGAATATCTAAGGAAGCTGAGGCGTTCAAGGAAGCTTTGAAATATCCATTCCGTCCTGAGGCTTCTAAGACTGTGATTGGTGTATTGGCACAGCCATGTGAAAAGGCTACCTTACCTGTAAGATTTTAAGAATATCATATCAACTTCCTAGTTCTACTGTAGATCATACAACTTTGAAAGATAAGTTATCCATTCATTTTTAATTCTTAAATTCTTATAATAATTGATCTCCCTAAAAAATGAATAATTTAATTTAGAATACATTTTAACTATTACTTTCATAATTATTATTCTAAAAGTAAGGTCCGATTAAGAAAATAATATACAAAATAAATTTTTTTGCAAAAAAGTGTTATATTTACATTCTTTAAAATTTTCTCTATTTTTCTACATAATTTCCATTCTTATTTCAAAATTTGTCACATCGTTCAACAAGGTTTAGAATGCCTAAGTTATAGAAATCAGCCCCCTGCAAAGATAACGAGTATTTAAATGCTTTTTTCACTTCACCAGTCGTGTTGAAGCGGTTACCGGCAAGAAAATTCTTTAGACAGGGGAGCAACAGAAAATCCCTTGGCGCCAAATCTGGACTGTATGGAGGGTGACCCATCTGTTCCCATACAAATTTCTTGATTAAAGTTTGTGATTCTTTCACAGTATGGGGTCCGTTTGATGGTCGGCCAGAGTGTGATTCATCTTGCACATTTTCCTTCATTAAAAGCACACACCCACTTGGGCACTTAACTGTCGTTCATTATGTTATGACTGTAAACTTCAGTAATCTGCCGATGAATCTCAGTCGCTGAATACACCAATCAGAACAACGCTAATGGTGGCGCTTTGCACGCGAGGCATGCCGGCGTACAGTGTGCATGCGTGTTTTGTCCTTCATGCCAAATTCAAATGATTACGGTGAACCGAACCTTTTGGAATATGTTATCCCTGATATAACGTGTTTCTCTTGTATTCCAGCTCAAAGCTCTCAGAATGCTGCTTCATGGAATCGGGTTGCTGAAGTCTGGCATCACAGCCAACCTGGTCCTGCCCATCAAGGACCTCCATATTGAGGGCAAGGATGAGAAGACTGCAGCCAACATTGTCGGTAAGTACCCTGGGATAGGCCTACATTGTAACATACAGAACTTGGTCTGCTGGTCGAGTAAATCAGGCTAGTCAGTGATGTTACCGAAATAAATTAACCCTAGAATCTAATGCTCAAGAAAAGTCATAAATCACAAGAATGAGAATTTTAAAGAAATTACAAGAATTTTTAATTTTCAAACCAATTATAAATTTAGGTAGAGTATCTTGGATTATAAAAAGAACATACAATAATCTAAAAAAAAACTAATCCACGCTCCAGATTTAATAAACTTGTGGTGATCCCAGCCCTGATCCTTGCATACTTTGAACCTCAGATTTTAGAATTCATAAACCAACTTATCTAGTCTAGTTATTTGGCTAATTGAATTGAATTGTAAAAAAATAGTCTTACAAAAGTGAAGTGTAAAAGTTATTCAACCCAAGACGAATAATAATATAATAGTAATGAGTATGAATTTCAAGTTAACACAACTAAACAAATTGACTTAAGTCATTTATGGCAATGTTTTCAACCAAATGAAAATCCTACAAGGCTCAAAAAATATTTTAGGATATAATTGATGAGAAACTTATCACCTTAAAGAGAAACTAGTAGGAAGTGCATGATATAAAGAATAGAGTATTACTGTACTTTCAAATATTTTATTCAATATGGTGGCCTTTGCAAAAATGAATTGTAATTGTAACTTTTCCCCAATAGGTTTTGATTCAGAGACCGTATACACTCAGAGTGAGGCCAAAAGGAAGGTTCTCAAGGGAGATGAAGAAGCTTTCAAGAATCTGAAATATGAAAACGAAGCCTGCATTGAATTTGCGCTTGGAGTAAGTATATATTGTTTTTCATTAATTTATTTTTGTAATCCAAATGAACATAATTTCTAATGATGGAAATTACTTCCAAAACAAGGATGTAATCATCATTTACCTTTTTGTTAGTCGATATGAATAATTTAATTGACCTAGATTTTGAATTTCCACAAAATAAACACATAAAGATGTAAATACATAAATACATTTACGAAAAGGTTTAACAGAAAAACCTTTGTGATACGGTAATCAGTAATCTGTATAGTATTATGAATGAACTATGTGGCCATTTGTATTTTAAGCATGTTTGTTGAAGAAAACAACTATAACAGTTTGTCAGTATGTATGCAGAAAGGATAAGAGAAGCTGAATTTCATAATTGGATAGAATTGCCATTTAAGGGTAGAGGAGTAGTGCTCTTTAGAGACTGTCCGAATATTAAAGCAACCTTTGCTAAAGATCAAGGACTGATAGAGGCTGAGTTTAAATTCTACTTTAAAATGATAGAGGATGCAGCATCAACTAGAAGTGGTAGATGTAGATCCAAGGATGGCAACGAGTGCAGACACTGTTCCAGCAATGAGAAGCATGTTTTTGAGTCAATTGCTCATATCCTTGGACAATGCCTGCACTACAGCCTTCTGAAAAATTCAAAACATACCGTAATGATATAGAACAGTAATAACGGATCAACTGAGAAATAAAAGAAAATACGAGGTCTTCAAAGAAGTTACTGTCTGGAAGATAATGGATTAATAAGAAGACGTGACATCATTGTCGTTGACGGAACCAGTTTTCAAAGAAAATAAAAATATGAAAAACTGTTTACTATCAGGAAAAATTTAATATGAAAATTTGAAGTAATTTGTATTTTAATTGGCCTTACAGGAACAATACCAAATTTATTGAATCATTTTTGGAAAAAGTTTAAGTTAGACAATAAAATTCTTACATGATTGGCACAAACTGCAGTGAAATTCTCAATCAGTACTCTGAATTAAGAACCATCCCTACAATTATGTAAAATAATCTAAATTATGTGTTTCAATATTCTTTGTATTTAAGTAATTCACAATGGTGAAAAAATGTGAAATTTAAATAAATTTTTCTTTTGAATATATTCTGTAATTTTTAAATCGTTTCTACTTAAAAATAGTAAAATTTGTCATTATAATGTAATCTAACTTGATTTACCTTTTTCATTTTGCAGGAAGAAAATAATAACAAGACCAGTGTTTGTTCTGCTCCCTATTAAAAAGTTAAAAGATGCCATTGGTATAGAAAATACACTAAGTTAAATAACATTGTGTACTAAGAGGTTATGAAATACACTGAACTCATTGAGTTCCTCGCCTTGGAATATGAGTTGAAATTTAAAAACATAAAGCTGAATGAGGTTTCTCAAGATAATGTTTTTTCCTTGCAAATGAATCCATCATTGATGTTGGAACTCTATTTCAGACCAACGGAGCAGTGTTCAGCTCCAGCAACTTTGTGAAGGGTAAGCCGCAGCTGAGGAAGAACTTTATGCAGGTGGTGGCCAACAAGCTAACGGAGGAGTTGACGAGCGTCGAGTTGCGTGAGGAATGCAAGTGCGAGCTGGAAAGAGGCATGATTGTCCGCACACGTTGCAAGGTCACTGGCCGCAAGGAGAAGGAAGCGCTCACTGTGAGTTCATACCTTACTACACAATATAAATTTCAACCTTATAATCTTTGGAGGCACTTTTCAAAGATGCTAGTGCTTTATTCCATTTCTTTTAGAATTGCCCAGATCTTAAAAATGTTATCAGGCAATGATTTCACCTTCCTAGGGCTTTTAATCTTTTAAAGTACCAATTCTGGACATTCTCACTGTAATGTACAGAATCTGGTGTACTCTATAAAACATTTAATCTGTTTGACTCTGATTATTTTCAGGTTGAATGAAATAATTTTTATTGAAGAAAATTTTTAAACCTGTGTTCACTCTAAAGTCCAGAAAAATACTTTTTCTACATCTCTTTTTAACTTTTGGGTTTTTATCCAATTTTTCAACTAATATAATATGAGAATAAACAGCAAACTAATTGCTGATGGTTTACATTCAATTACGTAAGTAAATTGCCTTGTCTCCCTGGTGAAACAATTAGATTATAAAAGAGTCAAGAGTTTTGCGAGACACTAAACAGAGATTGAGGATGTATCTCGTTTGGAACACAGTTGGGTCTCTAGTAGTCATGTGTAGGGACAGCAAGCGGCAGGGGCAATAGATATTAATATCATGTATCAGGAAAAACATTAAAATGCTATTTTACTATACGCCCACAGTTGAAACCTCACAGCTTTACATTAACGAGCCAAATACTTAACACTAATAACATACAGTATTTCGACACTTATTTAAATCAGGGTTGAAATCATCATTAACTTAACTTGGTTTCTTAATTTATCTTAAGGTCGGGTATTGATGATGAGTATTTTTATTGGATTTACAAAAACAAATTTACTATTCGAAAATGTTATTTTAGTGTTTTAAACCTACTATTAGATACAGAATAGTATTTCATCTATTGCCTAATAAGCCACATTTACTCTATAAAACTTGTTCTACAAACTTTTGTTGTGTAACCAATTATAGTAAGTGGTTTGAACTTGTCTAAGAATGCAATGAAATTTATTAAACAAGTTATACAGCAAGCATGTTTTAAAGCCAAAAATCGTGTTTTACAACAGTTTTCCTGAGCTGTGCACAAAGATCAATGAAAATTTTTGTTTTATAAACTTTTATTGTGCAATATGTTTGATGCCTACTTAAAATATTAAACTTGTTTACCAAACATTGTTTCCGCTATTATGTCTCCAGTATGCCTCCTGCTATTGCCTACACGAGAAGTTATTCTTAAAAAGTTTTTGGAGCTAGTCAGTTATTGATTTCCATGCCAAAAAATTTTGGTCATCTTGTTCTAAATTTTGTAGCATTTCACTGCCACTGTACTTACCGCTAGCTTGAAATGAAGTAAATATTACCCAAAAATGACTGTATGCTCTTTTATTTATAGCACAGAAAGTCAATTGTGGTTGCCACAATCGTTGATATGTGGCAAATCAGTTGTGATTTGCCACATTTGTTGACATGTGGCAGCAGCCAACACCACATCCTTGTCACAAGCTCTCATGGTGATTGTAGCATTTTAACATCTTTGGCTGAAGTTTAGCGCATAAAATGAAATGTTGAACAACCAATGGTTTATAAACACGAGGTCAAATTTTAAAAACATAAGTGGTATAAAACATGTTTTAGAGAAAAAAGTTTATAAAGGAAGTTGAATAGTGTAAATGCGGTTTTAAATACTCAACAATTAATTAATGTTGGTTTTGTTTTAAATTTACAGAAAGGCGGAGTAAAGGGAGGTGTGAAAGGCTGATAATCTTCACTAAAGTATTGCTTCTTCATCTTCACAAGTCATTAAGTGGTGTATCTTTAAAGTCCATATCTGGCTCAATAGCTAAGTTCATTACATGCAATCACTCCACCCAAAACTTACAATAGTCCCTTAGTTAAGTTAATAGTCAAAACAGGTGATTTATAATTTGTAGCTTGTATAATAGACGAAATATGTATAATCTTATTTACTTAGAAGTAAAAATAAAAATATTTAATAAGGTATAAATATGGAAAGTGATAGTTTTTTATGAGCTTTTTAGCATTTACTTATTGCTATTGAATTTCATTGGGTAAATAATAATGACGTCAATAGATTAGTACTTTTATACTTTCCCCAATAGTTTTGGTTATTTAATAGGTACAGCATTATTTATTACCTTAGTAATTCAACTGTGATTTCAATCTTTTACGGATCAGTTTTACTTGAAGTCTGTTGTCCGCTCATAATTGTTTTAGTTTTTAAATTCAATACTTTTGGCCAAGAATAAATAAATAAAACATATTATTTATATTCAATAACTAAGATTTTGTTTATAATTGCAATAAATAAATAAAATAAAGGGAGGACAGGAAATTATGCATATCAACCCCATTTAATAACAATTTAATGATCTATATAGACTTCACCAGCCACCTTTGCTCAATATTTGATTTGTATGGATTGATGAAGTCTATAAAGAGCTTAAAACTGTTATGATGTAAATACTGAGTTAATAATTTGATTTGTATAGTTTTCTTCCTAATGTTAAAAATTTGAAGAGGGAGGATGTATTTTCAAATTCAATCCAGAATTTAGTTGTAAAAATGTATTAAAATATGAGTTCATCCTAGCTTTTCTATGATATGTAACAATCCCAAAACACCAATATGACAAATAGCCACCAACACAATAAAAATTAATACTGGCCAATGAATGAAAATGATAGGTAGCACTTCAGATGAGTTACCATACAGTAATATACTTTTCATTTTCAGAAATTAAATTTTGTTTAATACATGAAATTCAGTAAAATTTATTTTCAATAAGAGCTTTAATACATATCTGGTGTTTATAAAGATTAATAGTTTTATTAAATACTTCAAATTTAAAATTGAATACTGAGTTGTAAGTACCCCTTTGACAGTTTTTAATGAAACTTCCAATTTAAATGGACTGTTTGATGTAAAAACCATACTTGCTCCGCTTATACAAAAAATCAGGTTAAAAAACCTTTTTTTATTTCCCAAAATTAAACTTTTTGCACTTCTAGTGTATTTGCAATTCAGCATTCACTTAATTATTATAACTATATTATTTATGTACATATGGTGTAATTCAATGTATTATTAAATATTTTATTGTTACTTAGTAAATTAAAGACACAAGAAATATGTTATTTTATTTCCTTTATCTTCCCTAAAAATACCTTAATCTACCCGAATGAAGTGTAAAATTTCAGTAGTTTATTAACTCACTGTTGGTTGAGGTGTTATGCGGATAGTCGAGGGGTGAGCGCCATGCTCAACTTTTTGTACGCCTTGTTCATGATCTCGAACAAAGTATATCATGCCACTTTTGTTGATGGCACTATCTACTATACTTCTAACATTTAATTATATACAAAACTAAAAAGAGCTAATTTCAAAATAAAAAACTCTCATTCAATAAACCTTTAAATAAATTATTGAACTATTTTTAATTATTTATTCAAAACACAGGACACTATTAAAAGACATTTGGCATAATACTCAGTGTGTTTATAGCAACAAAAAAAAACATATACAAGCTACATATTTGTTACGAGTTTCAAGCTGATATATTACAAACTATGTGGAGACATAAAATAAAAAGGGAGAGCTGTGCTCATCCCTCGACCATCTGCGGGTTAGTAATATATATTTTTTATTCTTACCAGGGGATTGCTTTGGATTATATAACCTTCAGATTAAAGTTAAACCACTTACACTTTTGTTTTAGAACAACTGCTACAGGTTTTCGTAGGCCTTTCGATACATACAAACAATGCAAACAAACATACATACAATGTACACATTATTCATTTTGGTATTATTGGTTTAAGTGTAAAAATCTTGATGATGTCAAGAAATACAAACTTTTTGATAAGAGAATATTTTTGGTTTTTTCCGTTTCCCGAAAAAGAGGGTTTAGTAATTTTGATCTCTCAGGACCTAAAAAACATATTGCAGCTATTTTTCCTTATTATAAAGTTTACTAGTGTTACTGCAGTATATTGTTCCTTAATACTTCAAATTTTACAATTTCAACATTTTTTTATAATTTGTACCTTTTTTGAAATTTGAAAAAAATTCTAACAAATAATTAAAACTTAATATCCCATAAGAGTTTACATCTAAGTCTTATGATTTTGAGAAATGTACATAATAGAGTTACCATGGAGTGATAGTATATAGATGTGGCAAGTGCCCTTAATTTCATTTTACTCACCACTGTGTGGGACTAAATAATACTAAATAACTAGTATAAATTAAATTATCAAATCATAAAGAATTTTGTTACATTCATGTAAAGTATAGAAACTCAAGACGATTGCTTCATGTTGAGGTTTATGCATAGGGTTTTGTAGCCTAATAATACATATTACATATATTTGTTGTATTGTTCACATTAACCTTTTTAAGTATAAAAACTGAGGTAATTGAAAAAAGGCAAAGCGGATAAAAAAGTAAAACTGCTATATAAAAAGTATTTATTTAAGTTAATATATTTTACAATAACATGCTTATTTTAAATTATAACCCATCCTTATTTTTTGTACTTACTAATAAATGGATACCAGCACACAAATACAAAAAATACTAAACTGTTACAACAAAACCATTGTTTCTCATTATTGCTTTGATTATCATCTAAAAGAAATTTCTTCAATAGTGATAACAATGTTTAAAGTGGAAACAAATTGATAAGCATAAATTACTATGGAAGCACTATGAACACGACTGCAGAACAGTTTAGAATTCAGATGCACTACACTTAATGATTCATATGGCAAATAACATATAGTTAACTTTAATTTAAACTGAACCTTGAAAATGGCCACTGTAAATAAATAATAGAGCTTTATAAAGTTGAACAAAACTAGAAATCATGAAGACCAATAATTTTCATGATCAGAAAAATGTAAATAGTATTAAATGGTTTATATATGATATGAAATACTAATTGGATGGTACAACTGAAAACCACTCAGATGTATTAAATTTTTTGAAATTTAGACTTGTTTTTATGTAAGTTTCAATGTAAGTATTGATTCAATTTAATTTTCAGGCTCCTTTTTTATGACTTAAATTAACTGCCCAATTATGTTCTACAGTTACTATGCTGTAAAAATAGGAGCATTAATAAAAAACTAATTTATGACGACCAGAAGGTGCGAAAAGTCATTTAAATCTATCACTAAGAAATTATTTTATTTTACATTTCTTGAAGCCTTGAGTTGTTTATTAGAAATCCTGATTTATAAGTTGCTGTTTTATTTTTGTTAGAGAAAGTGTTCCAAACTGAAATTATTATAATAAAAAATATTAAAGATATTGATTTGTAGAAAATCATCTGAATTTATGTATATAAAATCTAAATGATGTGAAGAAATGTACAAAAAATATTTTTTTGTGATCTAAGTAAACTCAAGAACATTCCAAGTATTTAAAATAGGGGAAACCATCATCTACTACACATCATTAAATAACAATCTATATTATAATATCAACAAAGTAAACTATTCACTAGGCTTTAAGCTTATTAACAATACATGTCATAGTAATAACAGAACGTAAAGGTGATCTAGAGGCACTACAATAATAGTTGCTTATTGAAATGTAGGAATATATTCCATTAGTGATTCTGTTCCTGACACACATTCAGATTACTACGAATGGCATAACATTATGACCATAACAATAAAAAACATCAATGTTATAACAATACGTTACTAAACACAGCAAGATTAATACAACAAATATATAAATAAAAACCAATCAGGATTGAATAAAGAAAATATAGATCTGAAATAAAAATATTAATTTCAAACTTAGTAAAACAATACGAATGAAAGTTCTACTGAAATAAAATCCAAACACCTTATTAAACATATTAGTTTTAAGAGTAATGAAGATCAAAATATTATTACATAAATTAAATTCTTAATCTAATATTAATATCACAACCTAAAAAAATACATAAATAATAAAAAAATAACGTTAATAATGATTAATAAATAACATGTTTAAATAGCAAAGTTATTACGTTTAAGAGTATAAAATGAAATTTCAACCCAAACAAGTTTAAATCTTGGTCCCGTCCTTAGTAACTTTGCAAGTCATCCATGGTCAAATTTAAATAATAAAATTGTCTGTTTTTTAAACAAGTGAGATGAAATAAAAGTAAAAATTATAATGGTTATGTTTTTGGAAACAACTTATTTGTTCAATACCAAAAACATAATTACTTTATAATATAATATGAATCTTTCTTTTCCTAAAAAACATTTAAATATTTTTCTAAACTGTACCGAGCTTGTTAAATTCCTTTGACCATTAATGATGGTGGAGCTTTATTACAAAGTTTTACTTTACTTCATATCTTAAAACCAAAATGTGAAATACCTAACACAAGGGTTATCATATTAAGTTTAATAATTCTCTTTAGAACTTGAGGACAATATAAAAGATAGATGTCTCAGGTAAAACAATATTAGGAAATATTAATATTGATGCACTATTATAAATTATATGCTTGAAAAATAAACAAATAAATTGAATTGAGAAAATACAAGAAACCCTTAGTAGTGAAAGCTTATTTTTACACATGGTGCCACTCATTAAAATAGATTCATGAGTGCTGACTTAAACAGAAATTACATCATAGGAAGTTTGCAACACTTATGTGGCATTAGATAACGCCTGCATCAAACAAATCTCACAGCCAAATGCACTATTATGTTACGATCAATAACACCTTAAAATACTTTTAAGTAACAGTACTAGTTGTAAACTATTAAAAAAATTAGTAAATAACAATAAAACATGTTTTCTGCTATTCGAGGCACAGATTTATCAGAAATAAAGCATTGATAGATCTTTCTTGATTAGATAATTGGTAAAGGAAATTCAATGGAAAAAATTGCAATCACTGAGTTATTCAAGTGCTACTTGAAATTCAGGATTTTTAGATAACAGTGTTTCTTTTAAGTCATTTAAAACATTTTAACTGTAGTAGAAATCATCTCAAGCTATAAAATAAAATAATATAAAAACAAACATCAAATTTATAGAATTATTCAACAACACAACCCACTAAATAAATTAATTCTGAAAAAATAATGTAACAAATTCAGTCCTTGATTCAGTCTAGTGTAAATAATTGTATAGATATTTTTATCAATAAATATTTTCTTACACTAATTGATTGAGAATCAAGCTTCCAATGCTAAAAAAGGCACATAGCGTAATCATAAGGTAAAACAAGTATCTCAGCAACATAATTATATAGTTTTTCTTCAATTTGGGTAAAATAAACTTTACCACATTCGAGAAAAGCATCCAATTGAAAATCTACATCTTTATACATTTTATTACAAAATGTACCAGAGAAAATTTTCTGGATTCCATAGAGCTTTACAAATTTTTAGATCTAGAATCTGGAGTCATAGTTAATACATTTTTACTTATATTGAGTACAGTTAGGTGTTTCTTGACCCATGCAATACCATACATATTTTTGATAAGATGTGATATACAAAGTCTTTATTTTTTATCTATTGACATTAATTCCATCCATATAAGTTAAAATACTTTTGATGAATGTGAAAGCACAAATCTAATACTATCTAAAAACTTTCAAGTCATGAGCACATTTTTATTAATCATATGCATTTAGTTAAGGGTAAAGTAATTCATTATGTATAAATATAGATGCTATAGCAAAAAATATTATAAATAGAAAACTACTTTTTCATAAGCTCAAAAGAGGGAAAGCACTTACATGGAGACAACATAATTCGTTAAGCTTTGGTGAAATTAACACAGATGTAATCGCTCGTTACCGTAAAATAAAAACCCTGTTACTATATCCACCGTGTTACAATGGTACGACTACACTATATTAGTTTCGAAATGTATAAAATTTACATTGAGCAGACTGCGGTTCCACCTGCATCAGTGCTTGGGTGAGCAGAGGATGGTTCGCTCCTTGTCTTTGTCTTCCTCGTTGAAGAATATCCTGGTGATGACTATGTCGCCAGTGGACAACGTCTGGGAGGTGGAGTCGGCAGTGGCAGGGGAGGTCGTAGCGTTGGTGTGGCAGTGACAGTCACAGCCACCCCCTCCCCCACCGAGACCTGTCACGGCTGCTGTCAACAGTGCCTCTAGCCGCTCCATTTTGTCCAGACGGTCCATGGCTGTGTCGGAGAGAATGTCGTCCATCTGCTGCATGGACTCTGTCAAACTCCGGGGCCCTGAACAAGGACTCACTGCTTCACCTGGACACAAGGTAAGATTAATTACAAACACATCACATTTCCTCATTGTTCCAATCTTTTTCTTATTATGACTATCTAGTTATTCATACACCTTAAAATATTGAATGAAAATAATTATCACTCTTTTTCCAGACTAAAATAGTTCTGATAAATTTTGTGTCAAGCAAGGGAATTTCGCACCTTCCAGCTACTGTTTTTAAGAGAGAAATGGGTAAAGTTTTATGGCAACAAATGTTGATCAACGTGTTGTAACAAGTACGATTTTTCCTATTCTTTTTCCACCTTTTGTTAGGGTTTAGGGTATAGCTACTCATTGCCATGTTGATCTGATAACATAGTATTGGCCCTCAAAGGTTTTCAAAGCTCGGTAGTTGAAGGATGTCTATTTGTTCCATCCCCAGGAACAAGCTCTAACCTATCTCAAGCTTTAACCCCTTGAGATAGTAGTTGTATCGAGCATGGGCAGACACTAAGGCTGCAATTGAAATGACCTATTTCGTAGTACAGAGGAACGTGAATAATTCGAACTTCTGTAATTGAAAAACTTCTTTATTTCGAAATTTTTACTTGGTCCCTAGAACTTTATATAAAAACAATGTTAAAATATCCTGGTTAATTCGAATAATTATTGGATAGTTCAAATTTTTTACTGTGTAAATCTATAAAGAGAACAAGTCATTGTGTGTGATTTTCCAGGAAACGACGTTAAGGCTTCCTAGCCGCAGACTATGTTTAGCTAGATCAACGCGCCCACCCCCTGCCAACCCTTCTCACAGCACGTACACCTGCTGTTGACTGGTCATATGATACCCCTCCCCCTCACCAGTATTCTACTGCTCGTAAATCACAACATTGACATCTCTAGTCTGTCACTACACGGCACCGGTGCAGTTCAGTAGAGTGTGTATCATTGATGGTGGTTTGTTCCGATATTCGTTGTCTTTGTTTCGTGTTGGCATTTGTGACTTCGTCTGCGTTCATGTTAAAATGTCGTGTGTATGATGGCTTCGTCAAAGCGAACCTACAAATCTCTGACGTTGCAAGAATAAATAGCGACAATCAAAATAGCGGTAGAGAAAACTTTTCTAATTCTAATTTTTGGATAATTTGAATTTTTTCTGGTCCCTTGGTTTGAATTATCCAAGTTCTACTGTATAACATGTTCATGATACTGTAGGCCTTATTTGTGCCATGCCGATCTTTTGAAATAAAGTTGTAGTCCTCCAGAGGCCTACGCTCAGCATCAGCAAAGTGTGTGATGGGTCAAAAAATGGCCACATTTGTAATGAGTTAATATGACTATTGTAATGTTCCCGGAAACATGTTAACAGATGATAAATAGTGTAGCCTACGACAAAGTAGAATGTTTTTGATTGTCTGTCTTAGAAATTTGTGTACCTCTGTTAGTTGGCCCATGGCCATAAAAATTTTAAGGGTAACAAAATATAAATGTACAAAGCTTGATTATGTAATTCACAACTTAGGGCTGCTAATAATAATGTAAAAAGTTATATATAATATAATATATAAGTATTTATTTTGAAAATGAGTGTTAACACATTGCTTAGCTCATCATGACAGATCATTTTAAGGAAAAAAACAAAGTTCTGGTTTTAGCAAATTAACCTAATATTTTAACCTGAAAAAGCTTAAAATATCGGCAAAATTATAATTGTCGTGAACATGTTAAGAAAAAATTTCATAAAATCGCTTATATTATTATTATTGGTTGTTAATTATTGTTATATTGTTTTCATAAACAAACTAACTTGTAGTTCATTAAATGGAATTCTTTATCCAAAGATTTAGTTTATTTTAAAATAAGAAACAATAAGATAAGTAGATAATTTATTTTTTTATGGTAATAAGAAGGAAAACTTGGAACTATGGGGATAAATACTGCATATTTTTAATGACCATGAATCTGTCTTGTGATGCGGCATTCAGTACGCACTCAGCTCTACTAGTCAAGTTTGTGTGTCTACTGCAATGGGTTAGTGCTGGACAAGCTCAATAAATACATATGCTACATTTATAGGATCTAATGGTCTGCCTGACTCTGGACTATTCTCTTATTCTGATTCCCTCCTGGGGTTGCCTGCCCCAAGAGGGCAACACAGTCACGAAGGTGCTGGTGTCTAACAAGTTAACTAAATTGACGACAGATGCCTCCACCTGCCACTTCTTATTGAATTTGTAAATGTGTCGTGCATTACGACTTTGCCTGTTCTAGGGTTAATATTGGTGTTATTAGGTAAAATATAGTACACAATCAGTAACTTCAGATTCTATCGCACATTTTGGATGCTCGCCAATTTAACAGGTACGTAACTGCTGTGAGTGGGACGTTCTATTGTGACCGGGGGAGGGTTTAATAGTTGTAGCTTGTCTCCAAGGCTTGTATTCATGGTCTCTTGAGACAACCCAATGTAGAATAGCTTATTTTCTGTTGCTCACTACACACTAGCTACAGACGATCCAACCTAGCCAAAGCAGCCTCCCACCTGACAGTGAATTGTCCGAGGGCGTGGACTTCCCGCTGTTGTAGCTGTCCAAGCTTGGGTATTCACCATCAACATCCTCCCCATCTCTATTAAAAAACAATTGACAAATCACTAAACGTTTCAAAGTAATTACACAGAATGCAGTTTCATTTATAAGTACTTTATTCACTATTAATACAACTAGCAAATATGACACCGCTTTCACATTTTCATATGCGAAATATATTTATCTTTCAATCAGGATTAAAGACAGATGTTTTTAAAAAATTACTCCGCTCCTCCTGCAACATAAGATTACCTGACTTGATCATATCAAAATATCGCACAATATGTACCATTTTACCCATTTGAGGTATTTCAAAGAGAAAACAGTACACCCTTCTATTTTATTAACTATTGTGCTGAACCTGTAATTTGACGGGTTTAAAAATCAAAATTTTTTGGCTGTAATTTTGTACTATTTCACCCCGATCATGAATGAAATAAGTTCTTAGGAGTGTTATGTAATATACTATACGTTTAATACGAACATAAAACATTTATAGTTAGGTCTAAACGTGATTACGCAATGTTCACGGCAGACGACAACACAACGGCCAGTTGTAATGTTTACTTTGTAGGTTAAAGTTATTATTATAGAGTTTTAAATTAGTAAACATGTTAGTAGGCCTACAGTTTTCATGGATGCTCTTGTTGATTCCTTAAACTAATTTTGTTAGTTTTTTGCAAGTTATAAACTGTACATAAAGGCTTTTTATTTTTTCACAAATAGTACTTTGTTCTATTAACCTGTTGAGGAGTATGCCTGTCATGTGACGTAGCAGGACCATGTAGAGTAGGTGTATCGTCACAAATAGTGCCCCCGGGAGTAAGAAAAAAATTATGGATTTCTTTAAATATAATTAATTACAATAATAAATGGATAAAAAAGCATATTACAAACACATTTTTTCATATTATTCTTAGATTAGATTCTTCTCTTAAATCTCTTAGAACGTGTTTTGGGTGTGATATATTTCAAAACAATGATGGGGGTATAGCGGTAATCACCCATTTTTGGCCATTACAAAGGAGTCAATAGCTAAATGGCAACAAAAATCACTAGGATAACCTAAGAGATAAAAGACCAGTTGAACACTAAGTAGCGCACGCACCATCTCATTGGCGTTAAGCCAATTCTCGAGAAACATTGACGATACCAACCTGATAAACATAATTTACCGTGCCTAGTAAATTACGCATCAGTTCTAAATTATTCATTTTTCAATAATATTATTTTACTCAAATATTTTCAGGTAAAATAAACTATTATAAGTTTTTAATTTATTAGTAATATTTTAAGAAATATCAAATATCCGTCATCCCGTCATATGAAGTGGATCCTCAGGGGGGAACACACGTCACATGACGTGCGTACTCAAATGAGCCCATTTGTCGTTACTCCTGAACAGGTTAAAGTGCAGAGTAAGAATTTTTTTGTAGCCTCAATGTATTATATACCAAATGAAAGAGGATATTTGACTCTACAAAACCGTGTACATACCAGCTTTTTATTTTTTATAGTTTTTATTCTATGACTTTTTAAATATAAGGAAAATCCCCAGCATGTGATATAGTGTGTGTTCTGTAATATTACGGTCAGCACTCAAAGTGTTAATTAACAGTTCTTTCTAAGCAACATGTCAGCCTTAGTCAGAAACAAGACTACAAGATCGCGCCACAATCATCCTACACTCTTTTCTTATTCATACTTGGCTCAAAATACCTACCTGGGTAGGTTGCCATTTCAATAATCTAATCTAATCTATAATAAGAAATATTATGATTCTGACACTTACTTTAACTTTCCTTCAAGTTTCTCGAGTTTTCGAGCTACTTTGTATGACCCTTTGAGCTTTTCTTTTTCCTCATCAGTTAGATCCAAATACCTATAAAAATTGTTATAAGATAGAGATGTAAAAGAAAAAAGAAACTTATTAGTTTCTTTTTATATATTATATAGAACAGTCTTATGCAAAATGTCTTTATCTCGGTCTCATAAACCAACAATTTATAAAAAAACTAGGGATAATTTAACATGTTCATTTTATCATGAGTCACTGGTGACTCACGAGTGTCTGGCTCTGCGTGCGGCGACTCTTCCACCACGGCTGACGCTCCTTGCAGCACGAGTATTTTTCACACTTGTAATGCGATTTAAGTGGGGGTTGTGCTGTTATTATTAATTTCACAGGTAGTATATATTTATATATGAGTCACCGGTGATTCACACCACTCTGTGGTTAATTTTTACTACATATTATTCTTTTACTACGGCATGAGTCACGGGTGACTTATTAGTTTTTCGAGCGAGAAAAATAGTTCCTACGTATTTCCGACATTATTGTCTGATGGTTTAAGTCTTCTGTTTGTTGTCTTGTAAACAACTCAAGATTTTGGTCGAAATCAAAAGTTGTAAGTGATCAATGCACTGCGGAATGAGTCACCGGTGGCTCATGAAAATTCATTTGCTGTACGATGTTGTGATCTGGTGGGATATATTCAAATTAACCTAAAAAATCTACCCACAGCATGAGGCAATGAGTCACCTGTGACTCGTGACAGAGTTACCGTTGACTCATTACGCAGTATGAAAAAGTTTTTTTTAATTTTGGAGACGCAGTGAACGTGTTACAAAATGTTTTCTTTCAATAAATGTGAACTACCTCATGAAAATTGTCTGTTAAAAATATTTTTTTCAAAGGATACTTAATTTACTAAGATTTTTAAATACTTATTACTAATTGAACCCTACTTCAAAAACAATCAATGAAATAACTGTTACAAAAATGAGTTTTTCAAACTTTTTGCATCATAGCACGAAGGAATGCTGAATCGATGTTCACGATGGGAATTGCACTAAGTCTAGACTAGTGATAGATTAACTTATTGTAACATCATTACGCTTAAGACGCATTAAGACGCTTAATGCGTCTTAAGCGTAATGATGTTAACCCATTCCTGTCTGGCAGAACGGTCGACGCTTGTGGCCACCCGGGCTGAACGAAAATCGAGCCTCGTTCACTACGACCGTGCGTCACTATTAGCGTGAAAGAATGAACAGTAACTTCATGAATTATATGTTTTGATTTCTTTGCTCTGGTCCTTATACTCTTTAACTGCGTATACAATCACTTTTAGCAAGAAAAAAAATTATTACTGTACTTTTTTACCAGTTCCAAGCTGTAGACATAGAAACAAGTAGATATTTTTTTTGTCAAATTTTACTTTTTTTTTCAAAAGATTCCTTTATTTTACTTGGCAGATCTACTTCTAGTTACCTGCCGTAATAAATAGTTAATGATAAATCTTTAAATAATAATCATTATAACTGTATTATCATCAATAAATACAATCACTAAACGAATTGTGCGAACGAGAAAATAATTTACTGTCAATACGGAACATTTGACACTAAATAAGATGATAAAAGAGGACGCCAACACCATCTATCGGATGAGAAATGAACTAGAACCCCTAACGGCGGAAAAAAGAACTACGTCGAAATATAAGCAGGCAACGTACATTGTTTGCTCATAACCACCCCGCGGCCTGCGCCGCGGGACGCACGGCGCACGTCATTAGACATCTGTCTAGCGAAATACACTGACGTACAATGTACGTCATTAGACGGGAATGGGTTAATGAATGGATGGATCTCGACGGAGCATCAGAATTAGGAGAACATGAAATCATCAAAATGTCAAAGGGTGTGACGTAGAAGTGGACGATTCGGAAGAAGAAGAAGAAGAGGACCATTGACAAGGAAGAAAAGTTAGCCGCAGTGAGACTGAAATTTATTGAAGGGACATTGCAATAATTAGAGAAGCAAAATGCGACTGGAATGGAGATTGTGTTTGTCAGGCGACTCCGTAATCAAGGTGCAAAATGCCACGTGGAGACAGAAAAGCAGTCACAGGGTTTTCAAACGATTTCAGTATGTAAAACTCTAAATAAGCTTCTAACACGCTCATTCAAACACAGCAAAACAAACTAGGTAGCTTGAGTTAAATATGTTTTTTTATCTGACTAGATACCAATTAACTACCACAATTTTCTGGTGATGGATATGTGGCTCGCTAAACAGCACTTTGACACTGACACTGCCGCTAAACTTCATGCCGGTGTAAACCAAAGGTTAAGTTGCAAACAGTGGATTTCTACAGAGCAAGTAAGGGAAATATTGTCCCATAAAAATATAAAAAAATTAACATAAATAAATAGGAAATATAAATGCCTTAATTTATGTGAACTGAGATTATCTTGAAATAAAAATATGTTTTCCTCTTAGTAACTGTTATATTTCAAAACAGCTGTTTCTTTTACCTTATAATACACCCTTAACCCTAGAGCTGGCACCAGTGTAACCCTGTACTGGCACAGGCATATTATTGATTATGTAATATAATTTTAAAACCATCATAAAGATAATAAATAGCAACATATTTATGGACTATTATATATCATTTTGTTCAGAATAAGACAAAAAATCATAATATGATTGGTTTCTGTGGTTATCAAAAAGGTTTTTTCATATTTTTTTTAAATTGTAGGCATAATTAATTTTTTTATAAAATGTTTTTATATTCCGTCACGTAGTTAATTGTAGGTAAGATTTATCATCATGAAGTAAATTATAAAGTTGTAGGAAATTTTATGCTGATTCCAAAAATATATAGTTTGTATAGTTTATTTTTTATATTTTCTTTGATAGCCCTATTATTATGTTTATCGCACGACAAGCTAGTATCGTGTAATCATTACACCTAGGCCTATCTACAAAACCGTGCACCTTATACTAATGTATTACAAACAAGCAAATGCATATAACTAATAGGTTATAAAAAATAAAAAAAGTCATGCAAAAGGTTATTTATTTTACTTACATTCATCAATCACTACTTACAATCAAGTCACTAAATATGGAAAGAAGACGATAAACATTTTTTTTAACCATCCAGCTGACGCCATTTCAATACTTGATGTATTTTGAAAATAAAGCATATTTGTATTGTATTGTATTGTAAAGTACTCAAAACATTTATCGGAACACAACGATCGTCACGACGACGACAAAAAACAATAAGAAACGATCACGATCTTTTACATAGAGTATAAAATTGTTTAAAGAGGAATGAAAAAATCTTTGAACAACGTAAACCAATACTATACTTCTTGCTTTTTCATTTGATATGCGTTTTTAGTCACTTTGAACGAGTTTTCAAGCGAAAAAATGCATAAATAGTGACGCCTGCAATGACGCCGGATTTCCGGCGTTGCCATTTTGGCCGCGCCCCTTCGCGCCGTATATCCGGCGCTCGCCAGCGCTAGGGTTAACACAATTCTACAGTTCTTAATAGTTATGAAAAGAATAATCTTATAGTGGCTCAAAACAAAACATAATTATTAACTATTCAAAAACATACACCATACAAACTAGAGATGTTATAAGAGAAACTCACCTGAGCAGTCTTATCTCCCGATTGCTGAGCACTATGTTACGGCCTGATTGAGACGAAGAAGACAATTTGCTGCGCAAATCGCTAACTTCACTCTCAACTTTCCGCTGTTTCTTGCGTAGTTTCACTTCGGCCGGTCGAATGTGCATGTACACTTGTTCCTCACACAACTCCTCAAACAGCTCCTCCCATTCTGAACTTATCTGCCTAAAAGAAATAAAATGATATGTATATTACAATTCAGTCTTCACTAGGCCCTATGAAATGTTTGTGAACTAATAGTGATTGCTAAATTAAACTCCCAGGGTGTCCAACGTGACAACAATTTTGAATTATTTTTGAGGGGAGTTTCACAAAAAGTTTTCTACTTCTGCATCATAGATAATTTTCAGTCAATAGAAAATTTAACTACCTTTATTTGGAGACCAAAACAAATAACCTAATACCAAAAAAAGCAGGTTATGATTTTTTGTGAATCCTTTCAAATAGGCACGTTTTGGCCTGCGACATTTCAGTGAAAATGTGTAATCCAGCATGTTAAAAAATTATGAAAAAATATACTGACTGGGACGGTGGCGAAGTCCTGTAATCCAGCTACAGTAGAACCTCGATTAACCGTCACCCTTTTAACCGTCAGTCTCTATTAACCGCCACCCCACCAGTGCAAAAAGAATTATGCATCAGCGCCGAGCTAGATCGTCTGTTGAGGCACTATGATGAGTTGAGACAACTGTACTGCACACCTGCAATGTGCGTCAATCATTGGCGGCAAGGGTAGTGACCCAGCTGGTTAATCAATCCCTTACAATGTCTTCTGCATTCCACTGCTACTGTTTCATTTCAGTTCAGTATGGTGCGTGGCTTACTACAGTGAACTGAAGTTATTGCAGATTTCGAGTGCAATGCCTACTAGCGTTTTACGTGCTTTATTGTTTATTGTTGACAGTGCTGTTTTTACGTAGTGCATGCTCTTCTGTTATGGACGAGTAACGGAAACGTGTAGTTTTGGGACTCGACAATAAACAATTAATTATTGAACGCTGGTGCTTCTTCTCGGGAAAATTAGAAACATGACCGCCTGAAAAGCTTGACGGGGATAGAAACAAAAGAAAATGACAGATTAATTTAAAAACTAAATACCGGTAACGGAAGTTTTGAGAGTAAAAGTACGTACATGTGCAGTTGATATTTCATTGTTTTCTTAATAAAGTATTTTTCACTTGAACTGGCATAGTTTTGTTTTTTCTCATTTAAAATAAATTCACATTAAGTACTGCGCAGCAAGTATATTATAATAGCACCATTATAAAATGCAAGGCAGTGAATTGCGTTGTTGCCACGCCAAACACTGTCTAGGTGCTGAGTTCTATCGGCGCTATTATTATTTCTGTTATCCGTCTATTCGGTTATCCGTCATGGTCCCGGTCCCGAGGGTGACGGTTAATCGAGGTTCTACTGTACTTGGATGTCACTAATTGTGGATAGTTGTGAGAGATGGTCGATGGGTGTAGTGCTCTCTTGTGTGGATTAAAGTCCACACTATTGAATACTACGTTAACCCACAAAGACCATCCTCATAATTACACCAATTCGTAATTCAGAGGCCGTGGTTAGGATTCCACGTTAAACTGTAGGTCCATTAGTTGCCATCGGCTGTTGGGCTATTAATTAACAGTCCTGTCTAAGGAACATGTCAGTCTTAGTCAGTAACAAGACTACAAGATCACGCCACAATCATCCTCATTCATACTTGGCTTAAAATACCTACCTTGTGGTATGGTCGCCATTTCAGTTAAAAGTATAAAGTATATTCTACGTCATGTCCTCAAAGGGTTAATACAAACAACAGAAAATGGGGAAAAAAGTACCTTGTACCAGATCCAATAGTACCTCTACTAATCATACAACAAATATAATAATAAATAGGCCTTCCGGTAACAGCAACAGGAAAATAAAATAAATGGATCAATCTCAGACAAAAAAATTACCGTAAAAAAATCCTTGAAGGGTTAATAATACATGTATTCTTATGGAAATAAAAGGATTTGATTTGATTTGCTGTAGGCCTTGTTATTACTTTAACAATTCAATAGAATTGATCCATGTGAGTAAAATAATTTTGATATGTTTAGCAGAGGCTTACTTGAGCATAGCATTGTACACGTGAGGAACCAAGGATAGCACGTCGGCTGCAGCAAACATCATCATTTCGCGGGTAAGAGGTCTCCTGGCCCAGAATCGTTGGTCTCGGCGATACACGTTCTTTAGCTGTTCCTTCATCGGGTTTATGGGAGCTTCGTACAGTTCACACAAAGCGTTCAAGCTGATATTTTTCACCTTGTACACAGGTTTGCCAGTCTGTTGCAGTTGGAGGACAGCATGTGCTGCCTGGAAAGGGGTAAAATTAAATTCTACTAACAATTTAGCACTCATATTGATTGAAGATTTGATTGAGAAATTTCATTGGCACATCAAACTAAGTACATTAATTGCATTTAACCAACACATTGGTGAATTTGAAAAACATACTGGTAGCTAAAATATTTTAGCTTAAATACCAGATTAAAAAGTGAAGATAGCACATTGAGGTGCTTATGGATAGGCCGTACCATTCAAGTTTATATGCATTCTATATACACAAAACTATCGGATAAAGTGAGTTTAACAAATATGTTTACATCTAACAGGATGAAATAAATATGTAAACTAGTCTAAATTGAGCAATAGCAACAGCTTACCTGAGTATCAAAAACATTCCTCAGAGCTATGCGAAACTGATTATAGAGGTTGACACTATCATTACGGCAGTCATGAATCACCTGAAAATTTAAGTGAAGATATAAGAAAAAAAGTTTCTGACAATCAAGGTTATTTTAATATTACTGGTACTCTATCTGTTTCTAAACATATGGTACTTGAGAATTGTAAACTTTCTGACCTAACTAACCATAACATTGATGGTACTTAATTTGACATTACTAACCCAGCCTGTCTCACATTGACGTTCTGTAACTTAAGGTACCAAAAAAATGGAACCTTGATGTTGGAATACCAATAGGTTATGAGATATTCTAGGTTTAAGACTGGGTATAAGAATAACTATAAATTTATAGGTTAATACAGCCTCAGCACTTTGAACCAGACCTTTCCTTTGGGTTGTGGGCTGAAATTATCATCCCAATCCCAAAGATATACCATAAATTTTACGAGTTAAACTTTATAAGTGTATGTTAAATTTAATAATTGAAATAATGACTACAGTAAGTTGATATTATTATTTTATCCTCTTAAATTTCACATTAGGCCTACTAGCTCTGTGAATTTAAAAACTTTTCCACAAGGGCTGTTGAAAATACAAGTCATATGACTTATTACTCACATAACTGTTTTAACTCTAAAATTTTAAAATTTAACAGGTTACAGATCTTAGTGGTTATGTACACCCAAAATCTCTCATTTTATAAAACTTTAACCAACCTTCACAATAGTTTGCTTAAATTTCTTCCTAAATTTAGAATAATAGATAGGGTCTAGTCTCGTAACCCAAAGGGATGCTAGAAAAGGCCTATTTGAGTCCCAGGAAAGTTTAATTATTGTATTGAAAGAAGGGATTCGTACAAATGATTAAAGTTAGGACATGGGCGGTCCTAATCCTTGGAGAGGTAAAAAAGGACTTAAAACTCCAATCCAATCAAGGTCTAACTTAAATAGAGCCTTCAATAACTTAAGACATGCTAAATGAAATATAGGCTACAAAGTTATATCTATCAACAACAAGTTAAATGGCCATTGTTACCGGTACTAGATAAATGAAATCTTTAAATGATAAATAGGCTAAAATCCTTAAAGTAAATATTTTTAAGGAGAAAGAAATTAGGCTAAATAAAAAATATCCTATTACCTTGATTACTTTGTCTGATTCCAACAACTTTTGGAGACCCCCAGTAGTGACTAAGGAAGGACATGTAATTAAATCAAAAATATATGCTTGTCCTGATAGTAAACCTATCTGAAATAGAGTCAACTGCCCTTTGACACCTAAGTTAATTCCTTCACAATCAAATGAGACTACAGATGGTGATTTTCTCATTAATTCCTCAATTATCTGTAATGATTCTTTGACATTTGCAATCACTCTAGTTGACTGAACGATTTTATTCTTCCAATTATCGGTATTATTTGTTCCTAAGCCATTATTAACTGAAACAGCAGCTAAATTTCGATCTTTCTCGGTGTTGTCAGCTAGAGTCTTCATCACCAATGAATTAATTCGCTGCTTCAGACTTAGGTTTGGATTTTGCACACCGGCATTAGTTAATGACCCCTTTTCACTAGATTCTTGGTGTGGAGGTGATAGCTGTATACTGGTGTTGTTGTTGCTATTTTGATTTTCATTGATGACTGAATTAGTCTCATT
Source organism: Nephotettix cincticeps (assembly GCA_023375725.1). Lineage (NCBI taxonomy): Eukaryota > Metazoa > Arthropoda > Insecta > Hemiptera > Cicadellidae > Nephotettix > Nephotettix cincticeps. Next base: position 49,652,668 of record CM041785.1, read on the forward strand.
CCCAATGAATTTATTATCAACACTAGGTTTGTTGATAGAATTTAGTTCTGATACCTTATTAGGAGTTTGGGCTATATTCACCAAATTAGTTTGAACACTAAACATATTAGAATGCATTTTAAGAAATGTTGATAAATCTTGAGGAGTCTTGAAAATGCCTGACCAGACATCCTGGGCAAAGAAAGAAACAACATGGTGAAACAACTGATCAACGAGCATTGGTCCTTTCACCTCAATACATTTTTTGAAAAAATCCAACAAGCGATAAGTAATATCAGGGTCCAATTTTACATTTTCTAACTCACAAAATGGCTGAGGCTCTTTGCCTTCATACTCCTTTAGCATCACAGTATCTTCATTAACAATGAAAGCATCTGGGTATTTGCACAGAAAGTCACGGAATTCACGTACATGCTGACCAGATATATGCCGTACTTCAGGTGAAGCTTGGGATCTGTGACCAAGTAGACTTTTGATGGGTACTTCAGTACCTACTCCGTATTGTCTTAATTTTGAAGAAAAATATTCAACAGCTTCTTGGACATAGTCACGCTTATTTAAGTTAGGCCTACTAGAATTTGCTTCTTCTGCTTCATTTTGGTTAGCTGTAAAGGAATTAATGTAAACATAATCTCCTTCTACTATGAACAATGATGGATACTGAGCTAGAAACTTTTTTAATCCTGACTGTGACCCTCCAGCAATCTGACGCATCTCTTTCGTAAAGCCTTTTGCACCAAATTGGCAGCTCAAATCATGAAGGGTTCTTGGACCTCCTTTATCCATTAGTCTTTCAAAGAAAAATAGTAAGGTCATATTCCTTACCAGTTCATACTCTGAGCTATCCATGGCTTAACTTGAAGAAAACTTGTTACCTGTATGAAGCTTAAAATATTGAAGATACTGCCCTGAATTCCATCCCTATGTTGGAATCTTCCTAAGAAGTCCTCAAGACCAACAAAATAAAGTTTTATCAAGACATTTCACCCATATTTGTTTTAGCCGACGACGACATATTAAATTCCTCAAGAAGAAACATATGACGTTTGCTGAAATTCGTTTTGCCAACGTAATGAAAAATAATGTACTGCAAATAAATACAGTACACTCTATAATGAAAAGGTTAATTTTAAATCAAAGCAACTTTCATATTTCAACTGTTAAAATGATAACACATATTTCTTATGTTTTCTTAATTATATTTTCATTTCAATATTCATATTTATTATACATTTATATATTACCTGTGATAATCAGTTTTCAAAGTATCTATCTACAAGTACCGTAACACTCCAAATTATTTTGCAAAGAGTACAATTTTTTCTGATTTGTAAGTTAATTGAACGACACCTATGGGCAGATACGGATGAATAATAATTATTTATCTTTGCAATAATTAGTTGTTCCTTGAAGTGAGAAATAATTTGGCTGATTTTACCTTTATTTCCTTTTTAAAAAGGCGATCTACCATGGTAGATTATTAATCCTGTGTTACCCGCGCTATGTGTATTACACCAATACCTGCGCACAAACTCAGCAGAGACCGTGTTTCATTTTTACTGATAAAATGGAGGTTGTGCAATAAAACTAAACTATGCTAGTAAAAATCCTTTAATTAATTAGATAATGGATAAAAGGTATCTCACTACTTTTCACACGTTATTGCCTATATTTTTTCTTGACATCTACCTACAAACTATAAAATATATAAAATTGTGTTTGCAAACCTTCGTAAATAAAAAAATCCGGTTTTCGTAGTTTTTAATTTATTACGTGGATAAACTTAATAATTATTGTTTATGGAGACATTAATGATGTTACAGTAAAATAATATAATATTTAAAAATATACAATTAATGTAGCCCGATCTGTCGCACGTAACAAAAAGAAAAACATCTCCCTCTACCTCAAAGTCAAGCCTCAAACTAGGGGTTGTCTTGACTGTTTCATCGGTGGAGGGGAGCAGATTCTGAAGCTATATAGGCGCCCATAATCTATTGCAAATCTAAGTAGTAAAAATGAAAATACCCGGTGCCCAGAACGAAGATCGTGCGCGAATGAGTAACGCAGGGTTAAGTTAAATATGAATGGTAAATGAGCGTAAAATGATTGTAGCGCGATCTTTTAGTCTTGTTACTGACTACGGCTAACATGTTTTTTTAGACATGCCTGTTAAACCCCAACAGTCAATGGAATCTAAGGGACCTGACCTACCGTGTTTGGATACGTCGTTGTATCCAAACCACAATTTTTGCTTCTGAATTACGAACTGGTATGGTATTTAATGCACTATTAAATAGTGCGGACATTAATCCAAACCAGATAATATTAACACCCACCAGCCACCGATCGTACATATCTACAATTCGTGACTTCCAAGTATTTGGATTAATATTTAATTGTCTCCATCGTCGATGTATTAATTGTATTGGTAATACAATTATCATAACTGTAATAACTTTTACCATTCTGATGCAACCTATTAAAAAAATCCATAATAGCCTAAGTTTGATCTATATTAGAAATGCAAATTTGTATTGAAATTCAATAAAATATTAGCCTAATTAATTGAAACCAAAATGAAGTAATATGCTAACCAAGTTCCGTTTCTATACATGACGTCAGTTAAATTTTGATTCGATAATAATAGCCACTTTCAAATGGATGGATTCTGGTAAGTGTAATTTATTATACTAATCAGGCCACTGTTGATGTATAAGGTTGAAAGAATTCAAATGTTAAGGCTTGTAGTGTATTCAGCGGTGTGTTGCTATAGAAAGATACAATACTAACATGACGAAACTATTCGATTGTTGTAGCGGTAATTTAAAATTGTTACAGTGGCAATGGCAATTACAGGGAGAAAACACGTATATAATAAACTGGGAGTTCTCATTGAATTAGCTCCTTTTGCGCTAGTTATGAGTTTTATGTTCAAGCAGGGTACTTGCCGCGCCAGTATAATTCTTGTTTATCTATAATCTTGATTATCTCAAAAAGATTTATTGAGTGTCTGCTCTAATGAGATTTATAATTTTTATCCTGTCAAATATGAAAGTATAAAGTATGTTACAGCATTTTAGTACGGGCTTTTGAAAAAATGGTTTGAATAGGAAAATTGGAGGTATTTAGAGAAAATGTCCTGTAATACAATACAGTATATGAAAAGAAACTAAAAAGATATTGGGTACAGTATATTTTGTATTTTATGAAAAATCAAAAACAAAAAATTCATGAAATGGAGAAAATGTCTGTTTTTAACTACACAAAATCCAGCACTGTCTCTGGAGGTGGAGAAACTCCTCTTAATTTCAATCGTTTGTCTAATAATTTACATTAAAAATAATAAATTTACATTAAATATATTATTATGTAATGTTATCAATAATACTATGCTTATCTATAATGCATATTTCAAAAATAACGCAACAAATAACCACAACACCCCGACTTCGATCTAGCGGGGCGACACAAGATAGCGTGCACTCAGGACGGTGTTTGTACCTCTACTGAGATAATCAGTAGCATTTAGTGATACATTTTTATGTACTGTACAACGTCTTAACTTATTTTATTTTAAATTGAGTAATTATACACATTGTTACAGGTTTTTAATAGCTTCCGACTGGATTATAAATTATTAAAAAATAATGATTAATGAAAAACAAAATTTGTAAAACGAGTATTTTTCATGTTAAGCCCCCTTCAAAAATCAGGCTAAACCAGAATGTAGTGTGAATTCATATTTGCCTAACTATATTGAGCAAAGATGGCATTTCAAATTTGACCTTATATTAACTACTTTGTTTAGTTCATTTCGCTTTGCTTATTTCAACCTTTATTATAAAGGCAGTATTTAATAGTACAGTACTTACATTATGTCATCAACATGTTCAAAGGATTCTTTTTTTTGTCGGACTGGTGGCTCCTTCGTTGCGAGCGGAAAATTATTTTTTTATCGCGTAATATTCCTTCCTTTGTAGTGGTTGTTATTGTATATTTTAAGCCAGAACAACAATTTTTATGAGGAAAAAAATTGAGTTTTAACAAAACATTTTAATAATGCATGTAATTTATTACCATATTGAATCATTGACAATATATATAAATCTATCTTGGAAATACACATCTTTTGACTTTTAGCGTAGGTATCATGGCAAGACTTAAGCCCGGGACCATGTTATTTTTTCGTTTTTAGGTGCCCAGAGGCCAAAAACGATAGTTGTTGAAAATTTCATACGTATACGCGCGCGCGTATACATGAGTGTGCGTAAATATTAATTAATCGTGTGTGTGTGTGTGTGTGTGTGTGTGTGTGTGTGTGTGTGTGTGTGTGTGTGTGTGTCTATGAACGCGACAACTCTCGTAAAAATGGTCCGTTCAAGACCAAATATGGTAGAGACGTATATTCCTACATTTTTGTTCGGGCGAGTTCGTAATCCAGACATATCGGTCAAACAGAACGGGTAGTTTGGGGCGGGGGTTTGAACTGAAAAATTGACATTTTGCGTTTTTCATATGCAATTAAAAAAATGTTAATGTTAAAAAATGTTCACTATTATAATCAGCTTAAAAAACTACACAATTTGGCTTTTTAAAGTTTTGCTCTATCTCCAAAGGTTACCGAGATATAAAAAAATCTAAACACAGTACGTTTTATTTTTGGGGGTCCAATGTTAATCTTACGGAGGAGAAGGAAAAATTAATATTACACTTATCAATGTATATTTTCGGATTATTACCTTCACGTGGTTGAAATTCATCCATTTATGCTTAAAAATCATAGTTTATGTGTTTATAATTGCAGCTAACCTGCATACTCTTTTCCTATGTTAATAATATAGAGAAGAGGCAAACTATTTTATTTAGAGACAGATGTTGATGAAAGTTGGTATAAATGTTAAGATAAAAATTATTTATGGTAGAAATGACTACTTTCAATGTTCCTTACAGCAGTTAACCTGCACACTCTTTCCCATGTTAATCTTATGGAGAATAGGCAAATAATTCTCATGTTTAATTCATCGATAGATAATGATAAAACTTGTCACATATTATTACTATTGTGTATTGCTTTGGAAATTCACTGAGTACGCAGGTCTGCTGCGACGTGGGTATTTTACTATCATTTCAGTTTTCTCGCCAATACCTGGTGTCAATGAAACACGTACATCAAGTGACTGATTTCAGCTTCATTATAACAATTATTGAATTAAACATATAACACATTGTTAAAACATTTATAGATAAAAACATATTCATTTCTTAAAATAATTTTCTAAAAAACTACAAGAAACCCTTTTAATATGTCACTCGACAGAAGGAAAATAACTCAAAGTTTTATGACGACTAGGGAACTTAGCCATTAAATTCAATCCCCCATAAAGCCACAAGTTCGGTGTGGAATGGGAGCTATAAATAAATGAAGTTAATGTTGAGAGAAGAAGTTTAATTACGGCTGCTGTAGTGATGGTCTGGACATTGTGGTCCACATTGACGTGTGTCCTTAGCGCTTGTAAGCTCTCTGAAACTAAACTATTTTATCGAGTACGATCAGTTCCCATTTAATGAAACCAGTTACAGCTCAAAGACAAATGGGTTTTAATTATAACGTTAAACATAATATAGGTTTTTAAAGTCCCGTCTTCTGTCTAGGTCATCGCCCGGAACCGTTTTTAACATTACTTCAGTGGCTTTACGACATAGCTAAAAGCCGTTGGTGGTGGTCAGGATTTGAACCCCGAGACATTTGGGACAGGACACGTACGCTCCACCTTATACCAGCGTGGTCTCCACACATAAGAATACTGAGTGGGTATGTAGCAATAATGAATAAGTCTATATAGTTTTTCCATTAATTACTTTTTTTACTGGATGAACATAATAGCATTCTAGCAACTGAAATTGGTCGTCTAGGTACTCTGAAAATTAGGGCCGATTCAATGTATTTAAATCTGTAATATCAATTCATTTCTCGGAAGCGCAATCACTTTTGATCAGGCATGTCATGCTAGTTGCTCGACCTCTCAGCGATTTGAGAGGAAAACGCAATATGAATAGGTAATTTCTTTTAGGCGTAATATGCCAAATATCATAAGATCAACATATTTACTTAACTAAGGGAACACGGAATAATCCATGATAAATTACCAAATTTTAGGTACGATTTAGGAAAAAACCATACACACTATCCATATGAAACATTTCGGGCTTAATCATACTCCTGAAAGAACATAAAATGAACAAAATTTTCAATTTAAAACATTGACAGACAGGTAGATAGATATACAAAACAAATTGTTGTGATACCAATTTTGGCTTTTAAGGGTTTTAAAACGTAAAAATAACAAATATTAACCTAATTCAAAGCAATGTACAGAATAACTCTAATTTCATTCATACAACTTTAATTTGAACGTGTAGGCACAGTAGGGCCTACCGGTTAGATTCTACACCCAAGTACATCACAAATTTACATTATCGTTTTCATAATAACCATGGTACGTTAAAAACATTAACAATATAAAATTAGTTTAAGATTCTTATTTTAATGAAGTGTTCGATAAAATAGTTGCTAAGTGATTAAAAGGGAACTTAAATCTTAAAAACTTTAGTTCGTTTTTTTAAGTAAGGAAAATATAGCATCTGTCAACTGAGTACGTGAGTCTAAAATAGTTTTATACTTTTTATCTTAGGAATAAGTTTTAACTATTGTTCTATGAGAATATAAATGTTTAATGTGTACAATACATGTTTTATTACACTATATTCCTTCTGGATAGAGGAATGGATCTAAGAAAGCAAGTCTTTGAGCAAATATATAATTAGTTTATTTCAGTGATAAAGTACAATTTTTTATTAGGCAATTAATACCTAAAAGTTGGGTTTGTGTAGGTAAAAGGAATCATATTATTGATTTATGGATTCTTAGTTTTAACAGTAACTTAAATTTTATCTACAGTGTAGATTGAAATGTGCAATATTTGAATTTACATAACTCAATGTTTATTTCGGGAAAAATACATGGAACGACTAAGAAATATAGAGATATCTAGTTCCCAGAAGCTTTAGAGTATTACGTTTATGTGACAGGAACTTATTATATACGTGACGTATTAACTAAAATAAATCTAAATAAATCCTGCAGCTAATATGTGTTCCATATTACAATGTTATTGTGCAGCAATATATACAGTTTAAGTTAATACCTTTCTTCACTTTAAAAGCAAATAATTTGGCATACAAATATATTACTATCGTTATATTGTCGATTCAAAGATATTTACGACTATGGGCCCAAATAAAATTCTTTTGATGTTTATAAATTAATTTTATTTCATGGTATTCATGTTAACAAAAAGTTTATTTGCGAATGAACATAGTTTTCAACATTTTGACAACTACGCTTACTGCTGTGGCCATTCGAAACATAGTTGGGTTTTCGCCTCGCCATCCATTGCCTCCATGCTCTTCTGTCTTCTGCCAGTTCCAAGTCTGTTCCCATTCTTAGACCCTTCATCCACCTCATCCACCAATCACATTCTTGGCCTTCCCAACGGTCTCTTGCCCTCTGTAGTAGCTCTTAGCACCATCTTCACACTCTTCCTCTCACTTCTACGGTTAATGGCCATCTTAACCTCCTACTCTTAAATGTGTCTCCTTACTTTATTGGACCAAAAGTCCTCAAAATTTAGCTTTTAAAGGTAATACAGTTCTTTTGGGATTTTTCTAAAGAAAAGATTTTCTAACCCACACAGCAGTAGAGGTTGCAATATAGTCTTATACATTCTTATTTTAGTGTGTTTTTACAGCATATTGCTTTTAAATAACTTAATTAGACTCCAGAACGATATTTCTGCTGCTTTTAGTGTGCTCTGAATTTCTATTTCTTCTCTATTATTGTTTGTGATTGTTACTCCTAAACCTGTAATTCAATACATCAGTACTTCTACTAAATGGTCTTTCTCACCATCTTGACTACTTATTTTTATATAATTGGTTTTATCTTAATTTATTTTCAAACCTACTTTTCTTGCTTCTTTAGTACTTCCGTTAGAATTAAATGTTTAAATTAAAATGCGGATATAAATATGGATAGCATATTTACGTATCAAGTACGTGATAGTACTTGATTTGAAAAGGGTTATTCAAGGTAAAAATTTTGGTATTGGGATTATTATAGACGATTTACACACATTTTGGTTGACAAAACAGATCCTAGACATTAACAACGTTTTTATAACCACATGATTCACTCCGAACCTAAAGTAAGTAAGGTGAATTGTCAGTTTATTCGTGAAACACTTTCCTACTTTACATCAAAACAGCTATGTAGCTGTTCTGTTCCCAAAAGGAAGAAATCGAATTTTAAAATTCTCCAAAAGAATGAAGTAATGCAGCAGAAATTTCCAAAGGCCAGTAGCACAATTCATTCCTTACCACACAACACAAATCATCATTAGGACCTACTAATGTCCTTGCCCTTACAAGCCAAAACATATTGTTGTAACTTACCTTCCTCTAAGCCCAACAAATTTTTAAATAAAAAACCACGTATTTCGTAAACGTTTTAAAATCTTAGGTGAGCGGATAGTTATAAGTGATGATACATGGATGTGGTGTTCTCTTGTGTGGATGAACGTCCACACTAAGTTCATCTGCAAAGAATATCCTCGTAATTAGACCAGCTCGTAATTCAGAAGAAAACCTGTGGTTCAGATCCCAGGGGTTCCCCGGGGGTTCACTCAGCCCCGTGAGGCAATTGGGAAGCTAATACGGTAGATATTTATAGTGTGATCTTGTATTGTGTTACCAACTAAAGCTGACATTTTCCTTAGCCAGAACTATTAATCAATAGCCCAATAACAGTCAATGATATATCTAAGGGACCAGTTTAACGTGGGATCGGAACCACTTTTCCCTCTGAATTACGAACTAGTCTAATTATGAGGATGGTCTTTGTGGATTAACGTAGTACTCAATAGTGTGACGTTAATCCACAAAAGAGAACACTACACCCACCGACCTTAGTTTAAAACTATCTACAATTTGTGACCTCCAAGTAGCTGGGTTGCAGGATACTCCGCGGAAAACGACCACTGTTTCATTTAGAAAAGCAATGACCACACCTGAGAAGATTGGACCGCAGAATCAAGCATTCTCCAAATCAAGAAAAAATAATTTTCTCCATCTCTTTGAGGACGTTGGCTATGAGTGTAAGGTTCTTGTGATTTCGACTTGTAGCCTAGTCCTACCCTGAGTCCCAAGAAGGCAAGGCCCTAACAGGTCAAAGGCCTACTGATTCTATCCACGCTATCCAGGCCAGTCCTCGTCCACCTAACTCATTCTTCCTTATTGTAACTTTTTTTCCTATCTAGTATCGTACGTGACAATAGTGATTATTCATAATCCATTTCGTAGCTAATTCAATACACCTCGCTTGACGTGCTCCCACAGAATCATTTTCCTACAAGGCGAGTTAAGATTCCTGTCTCCCGTAATCACCAACAACAACAGCTACATTGTTTACAATCAACAGCGACATTGTCCTGATGGGTTTATATCCGCCGCTGTGGGAGTGGCTTCCGCTCTTCACGGGTCACATCAAGCTTGTATCTGATCAGGTCCGGCAACTGTTGCATTTTATTAACAGTCTTTAATAGGCCTAATGAGGGTGAATCAATTTTCTCATTTTTACGGCGCCCGCTCTCCACCCTCCATCATGGAAGGCGCTACCATGGAGAGGATCTTCAATGTCCTGTTTCCTAGAGTCAGTCCGGAGTCACAGCGTCCGCTGGTTGACTTCGGACGGGTAGAGGACATTCCGCTCTTCACTATTGAGGAGTTGAAGAAGTCTGTTCAGAGCAAAAAGGCTCCTGACCCAGATGGGATTCCCAGTGAGGCTCTGAAGGAGATTTTCTCAATTAATCCCGGGCTGCTGTTGAGAATGTACAATGCCTCCTTGATCGAACGGCTGTTTCCGACATCCAGTAAAAACGCCAGGTTTGTGCTTATTAGTAAAGGAAAAGGTGATCCAGAGCTGCCGTCGTCACACAGACCTCTGTGTATGATGGAAACGGCTGGAAAATTGTTTGAAACGTTGATTCGTTCCTGTCTGACTTCTGTTTTGGTGGCTGCTGGGGACTTGTCACCTCGGCAATACGGTTTCAGGAAATGGCGATCAACAATCGACGTGATCATCAAAGTCCAGAGAGCCGTGGAGAGGGCCGAGAGCCACAACCATGTCTCCCGCCGAGTGCTTCTTGTTATGCTTGATGTCAAGAATGCTTTCAACTATGCGTAATGCATTTAATGCTAAAAGTTAAAGTTTACCTTAAGTAAGATACTATTACTAGGATACTATAAAACACTTTTAATATTTTAGTATGTTTTAATTAAAATGGCTGATTAAATGTACTGTGCGAATATATTTATGAATTTACTTGGTGAGTAAAATCTATGTATTTCTATAATTATTTTAAAGTACCCCACTGAATTTTTGTTATTCAAGTTTTACAGCAGGTTGATTAAATTCCGATAAAAAACTGTAATAAAATTAAACATAATTTTTTTGCATTTTAGGAATTCCGGGTTAATCAACTTCCACAAGTTTTATAGGATTACAAAATACCAAGATCTTGGAAATAGAATAAATCTAGTACGTAGCTGGAACAGTCTGTGTATAAATGGAAAAATTATACAACCTTAAGTGCATGAGGTTTGTGTAGAGGGTATCCCATCTTGGCTAACGGAACATGGAGTAATCGTTGTCGTTATTGCTTTACAGTTTCGATAAATAAACTATATAAATAAACAGTATCTATATAAATAAACTTATTGTTGTGTGAAGATACAACACTTGAAAATATGATATTTCTAGTTTTATAACGTTTTACACCACAGGAAAGCCAAAAGGGATTTTATATAAATTTCTGCCCCTCTTTCCATAACACTGGTCAAGGTTTTTCGTAACACACTCACATTGATGATATTTCGGGGTGAGATAGAGTTTTACTTGCGAGGCAAAGCCTAGCATTTAAAATACCAGAATTATATATTAAAATACGCCAGAGTATGCTTTTATAGCCAAATAAATGCTTTCTCAGACGGTGGTCCTTTGTAGTGCGGTGGTTAGACTGCTGTGCTGACGAGTACAACAGTTGAAGCCATTTGGAGGGACGAGGGTTCGAATCCTGACCATGAGCAATCCCAATTTGGCTTGCAAATGTGTGGTATAGTGGAGTGGAGGGCCCACCTTAAATAAACGGTGACCGGCTTGGGTGGAAGTTGACGGCATTTGTAGGCTTAATTGGGATTGCAGTGGACACCTATTTTGCTTTTATGGTTACTGGTTATAAGGGGGGGGCATGTTTTGTGTTTTTTTTGTGTATTTTTGGTATTTTATGAAGAGTTGCATAAAAATAACAAAATTTAAATAGTCATAGCACTTGGAGGGTTAATGCTAAAAGTTAAAGTTTACCTTAAGTAAGATACTATTACTAGGATACTATAAAACACTTTTAATATTTTAGTATGTTTTAATTAAAATAGTTGATTAAATGTACTGTGCGAATATATTTATGAATTTACTTGGCGAGTAAAATCTATGTATTTCTATAATTATTTTAAAGTACCCCACTGAATTTTTTGTCCATGACTCCGCTCACCTAAGATTTTAAAACGTTTACTTGAAATGAAAACTATAGACGTGGCTCTTTATTCTAGAATGTGTTGGCCTTATTGGAGGCTAAGATACAACAATATGTTTTGGCCTGCAAGGGCAGCACATTAGTAGGCCTTAATGGTGATTTGTGTTTTGTGGTAAGGAATGAATGGTGCTACTGTCTGAAATTGTAATCTTTGTAACTTTCTGGTGTTTTAATTTATTGTTTAACTTTATTCTTTTAATGATTAAAGCCCATTGAATAAGTTACTCGGATTAAAAAATAAGACTAAACTTCAGTATCTTTTAAATTTATTATGACATTGGCTATTATTATAATTTCACACGCGTCTATGTTTTTAGCTAGAACAAGAGGAAAATGTATAAAAAATGTTATAATAACATGAAAAAATAGTTTAGAACTATAATTTTTCAATAAATCACATTCAGGTCATTCATCACTGAGATAAAGTAACTAATGTTACTTATGTTACTATTGTTACTAATATTAGTGAAACAGTAATTTGATAAAGGGGTTTCCCAGTATTTGTATAAAATAATTACGTTTTTAACGATGAGTTTTTCACTTACGGCAACTGCTCCCAAGTAACTGTAGAGTTCAAAATGCTACTCTGATTCTTTACTTTGCCACTGTAAGTTACATTTTAGAAAGATAGCTGGAAGCTATCATAGCTTAGAAGTAGTGCTTATCATCGTTGATTAAAAAAAACATCCATATTATTACTTCACAATAATAAATAAACTTCCAAGAAAGACTTAGACGGTATCTCTGGAAACCACAAAAGTTTATATTTCCCAGTCGTTGCTAAATGTGTATTGCAATTACTATGGAAACATTGTTTGAAAAAGGTCGCTTTGTTTCTTTGCAGGGCAACAATACCCGTATATTTCACTGTTTAATATGGCCGGTCGTTAAGACTTGCCATCATTAAGATAGAAGCAATGTGAAATTACCCACACCGGGTACACGATTTATCGTCGCTAACTTTTGTGCGCCACTACTTCTCGAGAAAAAGAAACTAAACTCTTGTTTATATACGAGTAGTTATGTTATGAATATTTATGTTTTCAAAATGAATGTTGTGGTATGATTTCCGTTAATAGATCTTTACTCGAAAATATTTTGGTCATTATATTATGAAATTAGAGTTTTGCCTTTACATTGGTTGGAATTATGATATTATTGGTTTTATTTACGTTTTATACCCCAGAAAATCTGAGATGTAACTTATATCGGTATCTGTTGGGTTTTCTATAACGATGGGCATGGAACCAATGAAGATCGTAAAGAACGAAATTTACAGTTTTCGTATGATTTTTATAATTATGAAGCGTACTGGACGAAAATCGCTTGTTAAAGACAATTTACTAATAATTTTAAACTTATTTTCCAATATTTTTTCATTTTTATGTTTTGGTTTTTGATAAAAATGTTTTTTCATTAGATCATTAAACAAAAAAAAGGACCATACTGTCAGACTTGATTTGTTTATTTAAATTCCTTATATAAACATATTTCGTTGATTTTTTATTAATTTTAAAACCAACTTAAAATTATTATTTCCTAATTAAAAATTTTTAATTTTAAAACTAATGCTAATTTTTATAATCACCTTGGCCATTCGATTTAGAACGAAAAATTTTCACAAAATATGTGTATTAAATTTTAAGATTTTGATAGTTACTTTCAACCCATACAGTCTAGCAAAGGGATCGGGGTTTTGGGTGGGGGGGAAATCTCTGAATTACAGTTATTTCACTCTCTAATAACATACTTATGAATAGTAACTCCACGGAACACCGTTTTCCGACGTTTTCTAACGGTTGTTGACACTCGGTTTTTGAATAAGACACTCTGTAACATCCAGTCAACATATGAGAATCTGGGTTCTGGGTGAGGAGAAACGGGATATTTTAGAGAATTCCGGGTATAAAAGGTTAATTTTAGCAGAGGCTATTACAACGTCGTAAACAGCTGACTGGAATAATAGTGAAACATGTTTGGCTAGGGAGAGCACCAAGACTCATTCAGAGCACTTCACCATGCCGAATATCATGCAAATTATGGGAATTATTAATTATAAAATTACATTTTTTTGTATTACTGTCTACTTTGATCAAAATATTACTATACAGTATTATGATTATATAAAAGTAATAATAATAATAATCATTATTATTATAATTTTTGAAAATTATAATTAATATATTTATTATAATTTTTTATTTAAAATATATATTTTATAAATATTCATTATAATTATAATATAATCATGATAACATATTATAATAATGGTGATATTAAAAATAATAATCTATAAACCGACTCGTGACACGTCAGAACCGGATATTCAAACGTCCAGTGCTCTCTAGAATATTTTTGAAACAACCGAATTTGACAAACTGAATTAATTTAGTTGTATTGTTGACTGCTGCGCGCGGCTTCACGAACGGTCTAGGCGCTTCGAGCGCCGAATCTCAGCAGTCAGCAATCCGGTCGCCGCTCTGGAATCTTCGGGAACATTCCTGTTACATGTATAAGAGTAGGAAGTAAAAGTAAACCTGAAAAATTATTGCGAAATTTGAAAGTTGGCTCCATAGAATTAGGCCACCGGTTGCTTCGTAAAAAAACTTACCTTAGCTTGGACATTTAAAAAATCTCAACAAGAGTAACATTTAGCCTATATTTAATTCTAGGAGATGATGCCATAGATTTAGTTTGAAAAAGGTTTCAATCATTGTAATACCTAAAAGAGATTAAAATGCATATTTTCATAGGTTAATTACAGTACAAATGATTTATTTTGTTGTTGACATAGACATTCTACTCCTACTACTATTAATACTACCTACTACCATAAACAAGCTATAGGATGGAAAAGGATCGAATCTGAAAGACAATATTACACTAAAATGTCACTGTAAATGTGATATTGATATTGATTTTACGTGTTTGTGATATTGGCATTGATGGAATCACTTCTAAATATTTAATTAATCACCACTAACGACGTGGCAGCTGTTGCAATTAGGATCGTCAAATTATTATTCATTCTATTTCCGATAGTTGGATAGCCTTAATTAACAACGGCCACCTGTTTATAGCTACTGATAAAGGTCAATGTTTGTAAATTGCCTTCAAACTTCAGATAATCGTACTGTATAGTTTTTAGTGTATATGTAATTTTTGTGAAACACTTGGTGGTAGAAACAAGAACTTTACAAGGAAATCGTGCAAACAGCTTTAATGAAATACATTGAAAACTTTTGAAGAAATTGTTTTAAACGCATGAAATTATTTATTTTATGTATATCAAACGCAGAGGCATTTTTTGCATTTTTTGTTCTTTCTACGCCAGAGGCATTTTGTAGTAGAGTTAGAAAAAAATGTCCAGAAGCTTTTAGGGAAAGCGGTCCTAACCCAAATAGGTGTCCCGGGATTTGAACCCGTGACCTCTTGCACCGAAGCCCAAGACGCTAACCACTTGACTTGCAAGACACCCCTATCCAACTTGTCCTTTTATTACCAAACATCATCTTGTTGTCACGAATAGATAGGTAATTAATTAATAATCCAAATTACAAATGACGTCTGGGTTCGGCGAATTGGGTTTACAATGTATGCACGTGACCTTTAAGGTACCCAGCTGTTACTATTGAACCCAAATATTTGGGTAATAAACTGAAACTTAACAAAATAAAATATCCCTTTAGCAACAGACCTACATACTCGACTATTTTAAGTTTTTATGAACTACTGTGTTGCTGATTTTTACTTTTTCCACTTCATTTAAAGGGGTTTTTAAGTCACAAGGCAAGTGTTAATTAAAAAAAGTTAACTATTTTATGATCAGTTCATCTAAGTTGCAATACAGAAACTGTAATACAGTTTTGTTTTTTTGTTAAAGTAGTGCCAAGATTTTAAAAAATACGTTAAAAAAGGTGGAAGACTTATGTGGATGTTTTTCAGAGTTGTTTTTATTAAAATAATTAAAAGTTTAATTAATTCTTAACGAATAGTTTTAGTTTTTTGTATAATTATATTTTGGACAAAAGACAAGTAAACTTTAACTTTATATTTTGACTTCATTTTGAATTTTTAGTTCACAAATGGGGTTCACTGTAACTTGTTGTGTTAGCGTTTCTTGTTGTGGTTTAGCACTATTGAATACTACGTCAATTAAAACGCCACTATAATAAACAATTCGTAATTCAGAGGATTTCGTAATTCTACTGTTCCCTAAACTGTAGGTCCCTTAGTTGTCATGTCGTTATTAATACAGCCCTGTCTAAAAATTCAGCCTTACGTAGTAACAACAACACTAAGATTATATCTTACACTCATTTCTCATTTAAACATATGCTACCTATACCTGGGGTAATTTTCAATAATTTAAGTATTTAAGTATTTTTTTAAGATTTTAGGAACAACTGGAAAGCGCTTAAAATGTCTCGTCGCTCACCCGGGATCGCTAATTACGACAAGACTATTTCTGAATCATTCCAGACTAACGGTCAGGATAGAGTTCGGGGACTTGCGATTGTCTTCGGAACCTATTGTGTAACTTGCACTAATTCGACTAATTGGATCAAGTTTAACTGAATCTTGTCTGTTATTAAATGCTTAAAATCTGTTTTTTTGTTTAAAATACACGTCGTTTAGAGCGGTACTATTATGTCAGAATAAACTGTGACGTATCAAAAACAGCGATTCCGTAAAAGGTATATATTAGTTTTAACCAAATTGAACAATCACTATTAAAAACGGATTTGTTAATTATAGATGAGTTTTGTTCCACGTTAAAGTGTAAATACTGTTCTAAATCGTTGGAATAGGAGTGTGCGGTACCTCCGCCATCTTTTACTTACTTCCCATAAGAATTTATGGGAATTCTATTACTTACCATGAGTATTGGTTGTATATTGAGTATTGAACTCTATTAAAAATTCGTCTTCATGGTGCCACGGGAAGGGTATTAAATGTCTAGTGATATATCATATTTAAAATGTTTAATCATTATAACTACCTTACCTTACCTAGTTGGCCATTCAAACCTAAGTAGATTTTTGGCCTCGCAAACAGCTTTGCGCCATCTTTCTCGGTCTTCCATCCACTCTTCTGTAGCACCAATTCTTCTCATATCTTTTCGGACTTGGTCCCACCATCGTAATCTCGGTCTTCCCAGTGGTCGCCTGCCTGCAGGCACTGCGTCTAAAACCTCTCTTAAGTTTGACTCTCTAGGTCTTCTATAGACGTGTCCTGCCCATCTTAGTCTTTGGCTTTTAATTAAGGCTATAATGTCTGGATCCTTATAAATGTCTCTTAATTCTTTGTTTGTTTTTTATCTAAAATAATATATTATAACTAAAAATAATTAATTATAAAAATTATAACTCCTAAATAACATTACCAAAAAAAACTATCTGTTGGGTAATATTCATTTATTTTTCTCTTCTTATTATTATTCTTTTTCATTTGTCTGTAAATAATAACCTTCAAAATTGTTACTGTTTGTTATGTTAATAAGTATACAGGGTGTCCATGAAAAACGTTTCAGGACGTCAGTTAGTGATTAGGTACAGTAAAAGGAAGAAAAAAGTTGCAATGGAGGTATGGCCTAAAACGCTTATTTTCTCAGATACCCACCATTTTGTATTTTTCACAAAATATTTTTTATTTTAAATATTCTCTAACGGATTATTTTGTTACTCCTGAGCTACAGTGCCGAGGAAATTGATATTAATTAATTACTTTATATAAACTAAATCAATAAAATAAGTAAATAAGCTATAAATAATACTTAAAAACAAACTGCAATTAAAAAGTAGAATAAATCATTCTATATTAATGACGAATGATATACCTATGTAAAATTTAAATGTAAAATTAAATATTCCGCGTTGGTCATGAACCAACAAACTTATAAAAAACATAGTTATATATAGATAGATCACTAAAAATTATGAGTTTAAATATTAGTAATTATAATGGTCAATAATGGTCAAGTTTAGCTCAGTCAAGTAGAACAATACTTATGTACCATTAGAGGAATTTTAACGTACGAAAGGGATACTTTAAAATAAATCTCACTGATTTAACAAGTATTAACATATTATTATATTTAAAAAAAAGATTAATAATCAATAAAGTTAAAAACAATTCAAGAACCAATAAAATAAATATTTATTTATAATTAGTATTGTTTTATTCACGTCTTGATGCTAAGATAACTAACTTGGCTGTTACAGAGTAGGCCTATTGACAGTTGACGGACTGTACGCTAGACGTCGCTTCGCGGTCCAAGTATCTTGCTGGATACTCAGCGAAGTTTCAACTCCCAAACTTGGTCGACTAACGTTGCACAATGTATCTGATAGTGTTCTGTGGTTACTGTAGCCATATGTGGATACTTCAGAATATGTGTTTACTGTGGCAAACTTTGTGTACTGGAGAAATATGTGTATTTTGTAGTAATGTGCACACTGTATCAATGTGTATACTGTGGCAATCTATGTACACTGTAGCAGCATCGTATGCTGTAGCAATCTACATATTCATGCTCAGGTTGTTACAGTATGCATTTACTGTAGCAATGTGTGCATACTATAGCAATTTGTGGGTACTGTGGTGACTGTGGGCACGATTACTCAAGACAGTATACGTAGATAAGGGCATTTAATATTTGTAGGTCATAAGGTCATAAGGTTTGTAGGTCACTCATATAAGGTTATACATAAAATATTTTAAATGGCTATAAATGAGGCGTAAATGTGTTTATCAATGACTCAGTTCCTAGTTGAGTTGGTAGCAGCGTTGGAAGTTCGTTCCCCGTGTTGTGACTCTGTTTTCATTAGTAGTGTCTTCTTAGTACTGTGCTGATTTGCATACAACAAATTAATATGGACCCTCCACTTAAACAGTAAATAAAAAACTTATCACGATTGTACAAATTAAAAATATTTTTATTCAATTGTGTGTGTGTGGGTGTTACTATCATAAATTACAGTCAATATATTAAAATTGATGATTAGTGATTTCTGAATTGGCAATGGTTAGAAAGTTTATTTGATTAAAAATATATTTTGAAATTATAATACAACATATGGATACAGAATTTTATTTAGGCAAAGCTAAATTTGTATGAAAGATTTGTAAAGTTATTTTCGTTCCTATTGCATTATAAAGCAAGAGGCAAGTAGCGTAGTAACCATTCAAGACGTCCATTGTACAACGCAACTTGACAGTAACATTGTAACGCGACAAACTTGCTGATTAAACCACCAGTTGTCGTGATTACTCGACTAACATGCTCTCTACCGGCGTATTTCAATACTAGTTTGACGTGTTTATACAGGGTGTCCATGAAAAACGTTTCAGGACTTTGATGAGTGATTAGGTACATTAAAAGGAAGAAAAAGTTCCAGCAGAGAATTATGGTCGAAAACGTTTATTTTCTCAGATATCCGCCATTTTGTATTTTCCGCAAAATATTTTTTGTTTCAAACATTTTTAACGGATTAGTTTCTAATTTGGTACGTGTTTTAAACTAGTAGATTACTATTAGTAAAAAAATAACTAGCATAATCCAAGCTAAAAATCCAAAATGGCGGCCATTTAGAATTTTAAAACTTAAATACTTTGCTAACGGTAAAATTTAAAATGGCTGCCATTTTGGATTTTAAGCTTGGATCATGCTAGTTTTTTTAACAATACCAATCTACTAGTGTAAAACACACACCAAATTTCAAAATAATCCGTTAAAAATGTTTGAAATAAAAAATATTTTGTGGAAAATAGAAAATGGTGGATATGTGAGAAAATAAGCGTTTTAGACCATATCTCTATTGGAAATCTTTTCTTCCTTTTAATGTGCCCAATCACTCACCGAAGTTCTGAAACGTTTTTCATGGACACTCTGTATAAAATACAGCTGGACGACTCTGATTCTTTTGGAGGAAAAAGTAGATTTTTTCAATTATTTCTGTATGTGAAACACCTGTAAATATCACTACTATAAATATTTACTACTGTAAATATCAGTTTTTCTTTTTTCACTTTCTGTGAAGGTAACTTTTACTTGATGTTCAGTTTGAGTTGTGTTTACTATTTTTTTACAATTCAGTTGGTCTACTAAGCATAGGAAAGTAAATATAAAATTTCATTTTACGATAAAAAATATTATAGGCTATGATTAGGCTATAAACATAGGTACCAAATTTATTTACTTGTATATTAAAATACTAGCTAAAGTACCCGGTCTCCGCATGGGTGTAAAAAGGCAGAGAGTTACTTCTTAAGTAATATTTAAGAAAGGACGATGAATAACGTAATAAAGACAGCGGGAGAAAACTTTAAATCTACCATTTTCGGTTATACTAATTTCGATCCAGTGACATCCAGTTTAACTGTAAAAATGAACTTTATTCTTCTTCTTTCCGAACTGTCAAAATGTAGTGTCCACAGCTGTTAACCTTTAAGTAATTTTATGTTTATATCCTTTGAACTTGAAAACATCGAAACTTAGGACGTTTACGGTGCATGGCAAGAGAGGATTTTAAGGAAATGAGTATGCCTATGAGTTGCATGAGTTCAAGATCTACCTTTGTGTAAAATTTCTAACCGGTCGGTTCGGTATTTTTCGCGTTTACCTTCAAAAACAAACATACAGAAACCAATTTTTCTTTGTAATACTATACATAGAAGACAAAATTAATTTCTAAAAAAATTGTAAATGTATGCCATAGTTGTATTATTGCAAATGAATTAAAATACTAATTTCGTGATACATTTTAAGACGTCGATCTGATGAAGGATACAAAGTTGGACTGACGTTGACAAGTACTGTTTTGTGAAAAATTCAGCCAAGCGTTAAAGCTAAATAATTAAACAATATTTTGTCAATTGCAATAGAATGTTTTAATATATTTCGTTAATAGTATTAGAACGTTCCTGATAAAATGTGTTCTGAATCCTGTTTACTGTGTGTTGTTAATAAAAATAATTGGTTGAAGAAATAATCATTCATAAACTGTTTTCCCAATAGTAGGACTAGTGTACATCGACAAATCATTGATAATCATAAAAATAAAATTGAATTATGTCAACATTTAAATCTTTCAAACAAACCTGCTCTAAATTAAACATATAGTACAAACATGAACATTTTCTTCGGAAAACCTGCTATATTTTTCATGAATTGGTTTTCCTTATTACATGAGACGTTGGGAGCACAAAGCCCGACCAGAGGCCATTCACACATAGATACACGGTCAACCTTTGTAATGGCTCCTTCGGGAAATAAACAGGTGCCTATAGTTATTACACGACGCCGGTTGGTATTGTTGCCAACGTTACAGAGCACATCATGAGTCTACGGTTATGGCTATGGTCGAGCGTTAATTGAAAATCTTCAATCTCATAGCTATTTTATTTTAAAATATAAAATACTTTGGAGCCTAATTATTACTATCAGTTATCCACGTTAAAAGCCATACTAAGTAGATAATTTAAAATCAATTAAACCTCTGAGCTGCTGGGCATAATGTGCACGAATTGATTCTCAATATATTTATTGTTTAAAAATAATTATTACATTATAACTCAGAATAGTTTAAATTGCGTTCAATATTTAGCACTATTGCTCAATGACTGATAATAGTTGCAAATGGTTGTTTGTGTACCAACATTGTGACTGTAATAACATGATAAAACAAATATTTACATGGTTGACTTCACATTACTATTTTTAGTTTTACGCCTAAGTATCATTTCAGTTTTACGAATTAATAACTGTAGTTCGTTAATCAAACCCTTAGTGCATGTAATTTTTGTTACAATTTGGATTTAATTTTATTTTTTTAGTTTAAGTATCCTACGCTTAAAGTGGAAAAAAATTATATGGTTTATTTAAGTTCTTTGTTAACAGGAAATATAAAAACTTCTCTAATATACTAAGATTAGGCTACTTATAATACTTATCCCGGAACAGTAGCTGTTTCTACACGGTAACACTGGCCCAGGAAGTCATAGGTTGGACTGAAACCAGCGGCCGGCGACTCATCAGCTGTCAGATCATCAGCTGATGACTACTGATGATATTCCGCTAGCCTATGTGACTCACGCTGCTCCGGCACCTAGCTGACTTATATTTACCACTCAGGCACTAGGCCCATGGTGATGTAGGTATTTTAAGCCAAATATGAATGAGGATTGAGTGCAGGATGATTGTGGCGCGATCTTGTAGTCTTGTTATTGACTAAGGCTGACATGTTCCTTAGACAGGACTGTTAAGTTAATAGCCCAACAGCCGATTGCAAAATGGACCTACAGTTTAACGTGGAATCCTAACCACGGCCTCTGAATTATGAATTGGTCTAATTATGAGGATGGTTTTTTATGGATTAACATAGTATTCAATAATGCGGACGTTAATCCACACATGAGAACACTACATCCACCGACCATCTCTTACAACTATCCACAATTCGTGACCTCCACGTAGCTGGATTACAGGACGACGCCACCGTCCCAGTTAAAAAAATATGTTTAATGTAGCAGCCAAGAAATTAAATCAATGAGTAATCACCCGATGTTACATATTATTTTTAGTAATTAGTATTTTTACGTTCTTGTCAGATCCGGCTATTAGATAATATTGCTTTACCTTTTTCAAAGTTTTCAAAGTTAGATTTGACAGTGAGGCATAATTACTGACCCACGAAATTTTGCGGCCGCTACTTTTGGGTTGTTCCATTTTTTTAATAGTAGATTGGTTGGTTTAGTTTTTATGATCAAGTGTTTTTATTACACACAATTCATAAATCTTTTCCGTATTTTGTATTTACACTGTTCCACGATAGAATAAAGAGATAGCGAGATATTTGTAGTGCTCAGTTTTAAGATTGACACATAACTGTAAGATGTTCCTACCTTTTACTAAAATGTCTTAGTCTTGAGCAGAAGAGCATAAACTACAAGAACAGTTTTCGTATAATTCATCGAGATAAAAAAATGGTGGTCAATTAATAAGCACATTATGTTTTATATGTTATTTAGATTGTTATTACGGACATTTTCCATCATGATTAGTAAAAAAAGAGTTTCTCGAGATCAAGAATTTGATCCCGCCCTCAGGTGAGCTAAAACGTAGGGCATGATCATATCGGATACGGATTAGTATATAATCCGTTCTAAGCCAGTATAACGCTGGAAAAGATACCAAGCAACAAAATTCAACACCTGGGCACAATAACCAAAGTAGGGTCCACACGTCAGACACACGGGCTCAATAAAACACCTATTTTTAAGTTTTTTTGGCTGATTTAATTAAATATTTTTGTTTTCAGCTTTATACTAACAGTACTAATTATATAGTAATTAAATTAGTTTGGATTGAAATGGTGACTTACCCAGGTGGGTATTTTAAGCCCAGGTATGAATGAGGAACGACTGTAAGACGATTATGGTGCGATCTTGCAGTCTTGTTACTAACTAATGATGACATGTTCCTTAAACATGACTGTTATTTAATAGTCCAATAGCCAATGGCGTGCATCTAAGGCACCTAAAGTTTAACGTGGAATACGAACCACTTATGCCTCTCCATAATTCGTTATTTCCAAGTAGATGGATTACAGGACATCCCCCGTCCCAGTCTAATATCATGTGATGAGGGTGTCCTTTTTAACTTTCTTTTCTGCTCATCCGAGGATGGAATTAGACTCTAGATACTGAAATGTTTTTAAACCACAATAAAAATTGAAATAACAAACTGGAAAAACCTACAACATACCAACAATGAATTCTACACAAACCATGTTTCGATATGTCTGAAAATTTTTATCTTCATCACCACAATTTTTGGTAGGTATTGCATTTACAATGGACATGATGAATTTATAATTATACTACTGGATATAGTTAGTAATTATGTTAACCGAGGATCGGGCGTGTTCACGAGGCAGGAGAGTCCGGAGTGTTGTTCTCAAATCCTCAGTTATGGTTCGTTACGTGTAGTGTATAACCCAATCAAGAGTCCCAATCAGCGCAGTTTGCCTGCTGGATAACACAATCAGCAATTTTTAGTTTCTACGTCCGCGTGGCATTTTTCAGTATTATCTTATTCGCAACAAATCAATTCCTGATTTTCAACCTTGGAATCACTATCCAAAAAAGAGATTTTTGAAATACAGTTTACATTGAATTTCATGAAAAAGATTTTGATTTTATTGTAAAATTAAATGTTACTAGATAATTTTAGTGAAAAAGTACTAAATGTGAAAAGTTTAAAGCATGAGCTAGAAAAGAGTATTTACAGTTTTAGTCTGCTCAACCAAATTCGTATCAAAAGTGTTCGTACACAATAATATACAATATGAGATATATAATAATATACAAATATGAGAGAAAAACGTATTCCACATTAATAGAACGTACTGTGATACGAAATATTCTGAAAACAATATTTATAAAGATGAAGGAGGCAATAAGAATAAGAAAAGAAAAAGTGCACATTTATTTCAAGCATTTTAAGCACCTTTAAGTCTTTTACTTAAATACTTCCAATTAAATACTTGCATCTTATGTAAGTAGTGAACTATATAAGTAAAACTGCTTGGCTAAAAATAGTTTAAATTATTAAGAAAAACAATTTTACTTAAAAACATAATTCAGTTTGTAAATGGTTATACACGTCGGGCATGGTTTTCCTGCGAAACATCTTCTCTATAAAACACTCCACGATCTGCAGCAAGATCATTCAGATAACGTTTATTGCTTATCGGAACATCTACCAGCCGACTGTGTTGGAAGTTTCACTGTCACGCTCGTTCCATAAAAAAATTACGTATAACCGATAATATATTATTGAATGTTGATATTAAATAAAAAATGCTATGAAATCTGTTTAATTTTCAATATATTAACGAGTAGGAGTACCAGCGGGATAATTTATTGTATTTGGCTTAAACATTCTTTGATGACGTAGACGAAGAACTATGAAACTTAAGATTTTTATTGTGGAAATTCAGTAAAAGGTGTATTGTAAAGAATATAATTTCCAATAAATCAAAAATACGATCTTTATGTCTGAGTGTCCTGCGTCCTATGTTCTATGTCCTCTATTTCCTAGTACGTACGAGTGTTCTGCACCTTACGTTTTACGTCTTATTCGTCCTAGTAAGTCCGAGTTTCCTGCTTCCTACGTTCTACGTTCTTTACGTCCGAGTGTATTGCGTCCTATGTTCTACGACCTTTACGTCCTAGTACGTCCGAGTGTATTGCGTCCTATGTTCTACGACCTTTACGTCCTAGTACGTCCGAGTGTATTGCGTCCTATGTTCTACGACCTTTACGTCCTAGTACGTCCGAGTGTATTGCGTCCTATGTTCTACGACCTTTACGTCCTAGTACGTCCGAGTGTATTGCGTCCTATGTTCTACGACCTTTACGTCCTAGTACGTCCGAGTGTATTGCGTCCTATGTTCTACGACCTTTACGTCCTAGTACGTCCGAGTGTATTGCGTCCTATGTTTTATGTCCTTTAGGTTCTAGTGTACTTAGTGAATAGATCGCACATATAGAAGCAGTTTCACTAGAACTACTCGGGTATAGCACGAAATTATTTGAAATTTACAGCCATTGTTTGAAAACATTTTAAAACACGCTGTCACTTAGGATAAGTGATATTTTTTACCAGCAATGAAACTATTTTCAACGAATACCGTCTAATTCGCTATTCAAGTTTAAGTAAACTCACAAGTTGTAATTGGAGCGCAGAACAGGTGATTACAGGGCTACCAATTACCTAAATGAGAGTCAGTTTCAGAAATTGAGACATCAAACGGACAATTGCAGGGCTACCAACTTTACGCCGCTCGTAGTTGGGCTATTCCGATGACCAAACTGTGCCTTGTGATTAACTTCGAAGTGATGATCGTACAAGAGAAATACAATGGAGGCATTGTTATGCTCAAGGTACTGGTTGTATATTGTATAGGAGTGGAGGCCTAAGCATTAATGTGATTGCTTATTTAGCTTCGAGTATCACCAAATCAAGCGTTATACGAGTAGTTTGCATGTCCGAATGGAGAAATACAAAGCAATTATTTAGTTCAAAATGTAGAATACTATTGTGGCGGTAAATGCTGATGAACAAGACTTTTAATGGTCAAAATCCGTTATGTTCCTACAACTGCAAAATTGATGCGTTGCTTCGTCGACAAACAACGCTCTGCGGAGTTAAGTTAGGACGGTAATTGATAATATAAAATATAATTAATGAGATAAAAATATCAATAACTGTCTAGGATTTCTGTATTATCATCTTAGCCGGTTAGCTGTATGAAAATGACAGGAGTATAAAACGTACAGAAGCATAAAATAAAATTAAGTGTCCAATAACAAAAAATAAGTTGACCACCATGTTGAAAAAAGGCGAGTACTTATAAAAATACTACTATTTATAATATTATACTATTTATATTCGGCTAAAATCGCAAAATTGTTTTTTACCTACCTTCTCCCTTAGTAAAATGATACATCGATAATCTGGCAATGATACAAAAAACTCACAAACTGCAAATTTATACTTTTACTATTTATTTCTTTTTAAAGTATTTATGGCTAGCTATACTTTTTAAAGTATTCCCCAATCGTTCATGATACGTGTTGTATTTCCTAGCAATAAATAAACAGAATATCTATTTTCCATCACAGTTCTGTAACTATTTACTACATATGTTTTATAGTCAGTAAAGTTGATAATATAACTCATTATTTACAAGTCTCGAAGTCTTAACTGTACATTCTTTGTTTGTTCTTTTTGGTCTTAACTATATTTATTGTAATATAGAAAATTTTAAATTTCATAGCGATTTTCACTAATACAGGATAGGATAGAACAGCTAAAATTTACCAGTTTCCAGAAAATTTGTGATTATGTATCAGTTAAACTCTATAATACATTACCAATACAAATTTAATCATTAGGTACCAATTCCATAATTTAAAATAATACTACAAACTGTTTTATTAATAGAATTCCTTACATGCCTTATGTCTTAAATTTACATAAATTTAATGTAATTTACATAACATTTATGTAAATTTACATTAACCTTTTTCAAAACATTCCATTAACCACAAAACCCTTTTTATTCCACTACCACTTCCAAGAATTTTTAATATTGCCTGGAGTATTTATTTGTAAGTTTTAAAGTAATTCATCATGGTTAAAACCACAATCTTACTCAACTAATTACTGAGTTTTAGAGTTTAGTGATGGGGTTTATGATATCTGTTTGGTTTTTATGAAGCTTCATCTGTGTAGCATGGTGTGAAGTGATATTTTTGTAGGAATATTTGTACATTTTTTTATTTAATTGCACCTTTTAATGTTTTTACCTTACAACTTAGGTTATGTTTAGTTTTTTCTATAATTATTTCACACCAGATTATGAGAACGTGAGAGAAGGTTGATTGTAATGATATTTTATAACTGTGTTACTGTCAAAGGTCAGCATATATTTTTTTAGAATCATATACTATATCTTAAGCACCAAAAATAAGTACATTTCTACAGAACATAGAATTGTACGCACATAAAGAAGGATAAAATTCATTTTATTGTAAAACTGTAATGCATTTGATATTATTTACTGTTTCCTGGTCTAAGCAGTAGCTCAGACGTTAACGAGGGAATTATTGTGTAGTAGTGTAAGAGTGACTAAACATATGTGATGGGTTAACGTGTTAGCGGTCTTGTTCTCATGACCGACTGACAGTTGCATCTGCGTGTATCATAGCTGCAGCTGGTGATAAATCCACTTGTTGACGAGGTCGTCAAAGGGCTGTCAGACGTGCCACTATCACAGTGTGCAATGCCAACGCGTGGCGTGCCTCTGATTGGTCCTTTGCTCGAGATGCACCATCAAGACCACAGAAGGTGAAGATGGTAGATAAGAGGGTTGCCAAAGCAGTTTGACAATTGTAAATACAAATGTTACGTCATTTATTGCATCGCACATACTTATTTATATCGGAGCTTACTTATCCACAATAAAATCTCCAAAACGTAAGAGATTAAATGGTATCAATGAACCTACATACCTCCTTTAGTTCCGCGCTTTTAAGCCTGGAAGGTCCATGAGACATTCAACAACAGGGGTGCGCAAAAAGCCATATGGCTGACGTGCTATAGAAACACTGTTCCGCGCCTTTGTGTAATTCAGGTAAATTGAGGTGGATTGTGTAATTATACACTAATTATAGAACACTAATTTAAATGAAATTGGATAAGAACAGTAAAGGGTAAGATATTTTCCAACCACCTCGTATAGGCTGTATCTTAGTGATCGAGCAATTAATTAGTCAAGATGACCAGTATCGATAAAGCAGTATGACTGACAATGGCGTCACAGCGTCGGTAATTAGATGTCTTCTTGTGGCTGCTTCATTGTTTATTGCTGACGTAACGTTTAACTCGGTGTCAGTGACGTCACAGACCACTAAAACCATTTAATATTGACGTCACATCTGTCGATACTGCTAACTACAACTACTCAAGTTAAATGCCTCCAACTTTACCTCTTCATTTAAAAATATATAACATGAGTCCGTCGTTGGTCGAGGTCGCATTTGTTACGCGGATGGTCGAGTGGTGAGCGACATGCTCATCCTTATATATGCCTTGTTAACGATTTTTATTTCACGAACTTCAAACTAATAATATTATAACCCTTTTGTTTCACTAATTTTTCTAACATATTTTAGGATAGAAAACTGAAAATAACAAATTTCACAGTACAAAAATTCAAAATTTTCAAACTATAAACTTTGCCATACATTAATGTAACTATTTCAATTAATTATTTAAAAGACAGGGCGCTATTTAAAATATATTTTGCTAATACTCATTGTGTTATAGCAACAACAAAAGCAATAAATATACAAAACACAATTCATTAGGTATTTTTAGTTGTACAAGTTGTGGTTACTGATACTGGTACTGATAAACCCTAGGGGAAAGATTGCACTGCGACCTATGAGATCTATTGTGCCCCCCAGACTAGTCTCTAGTTCTTGCCTAGAGAATCCCCTCTCGTCCTAATGCCTTAATGAAGTTTAGTATTATGTGGGGGTCTAGATTTGGGAAATCCCCCACCGCCACCTGGTGTGTTCCCAAGCTTCTGGCTCTCTTCTGACCTATTGCCTCACACTCGGCCATTAGGGTGTCTAGGTGTTTCCTCCCCAGATTGACAGAAGCGACGTTCACCCTCTTGAACAACGCCCTTCTTACTCAGGTGACCCCTGAGCCTACAGTGCCCGGTTAGAAAACCTATCAGCAACTTTAGATTGTTTTTCTTAAGCCTGATCATGGTCTCAGACCTTCTTATATTATGCCCTTCAAGCATTTTCATAGCCTGTCGGCATCCCAACAAGTTGTGGTTACTGCACTATACTTCTTCACGAAACAAAGGTGCGAGACAGACTGAAGGTCACTTAACCTCCACCACCGTATCTCCCAACTACTGACACCCCAAACAACAGCTTTCCGAGGTTCAGGTCGATATATAAAAAAATCCACGTATTGCAGAAACATGAAAAGTGATCACATTCCTCGACTATCCGCAGGTTAAGGATCCTAAGTTTTGTGTTTATAATTACTTAAACTATTCGAGGTTCCTGTGTTGATTAGTACAAGTAAAATACATCTATAATACAATGCACGAGACTTCGAGTCACTTAACATGTATTAATGTCAGCGGCACTACAGGCTGTGACAGAAGCACAGGTCATCCATCTTCGCTCAACTGCGTTCGTCCCTTGATAGTCATGTTCTATTACCTATTATATCAATTCTGAGAATAAAATGTATAATCTAATAATAAAAAATCGACAAAACACTCAACATAAATGCAAATTGGTTTAAACAAAGAGCAGAATATAATTTTATAAACACAGTAGTTTCCATCATACCCTTTAGAACGGATTTCGCTTCATCTAGACAGTCCAACTAGGCTATAAAAATGACATTTTGGCAGTAATGTAATTTAAATCAAAGTGACAAAATATAGCATATAGATATATTGTTATGGTTGTTGTTAGATTTGATTGTCGCTTGTCATTGTGTTTTGTTTTTGTTATAGTTTATTCCTCTTAATACGAAATATACACTATGCTATTTCTTTTTAAAGTCTATATTAGTTAGGGCTACTTTCTGAAATAATTGTAAATGTATTGCATTTGTCTGCATAGTATAATCGTTGGGTGTTAAAATTATATAAAACTAAAAATAATAAAAATGCAAATAAAAAAATCAATTTTTTAAAATAAATAAAATATGGAAGGGGATTGTAGGTAGAAAAGTCACCAAATCGCTGCCTGTAAATATTTATAAAATAGGTATCTTCCCTACACCGCTATAGCTTAAAAAGCTAAAGGTTATAATGTCATACATATATTTTTTCTTATAAACAAATGGACCTTCGCAACAAGTTTTCAAAACCTGTCAAGATCATGATATTGTGAATTTAACAAATAAATTATTTGTATTTTATATGTCGTGTTAAATAGAATGGACCTTCCCAATTTACAACACAATTCATTTTACTACATTTTTAGTGAAAAATCATATTGTCTATACATTCAACTAAAAATATATGCTTGTTTACTTTAAAGGATATTCCAGCATTTTGTTCCTTGTTGTTAGGCTATTTCATTTAACACATACTAAAAATTAAAAGTGAAAAGTTAATACATATTTTAGTTTTACGTTCCAAATTTTCTTTATAAAGATCTTGTCAATAAACATAAATTAAATGTATGCATTGTGCCTGTTCTTTGTCAGGGTTCTAAGTGTTTGATGTCTCGAAGTTAGTGTTCAGACGCAGGGCTGCCAACTTAGCCAGCGATTGGCTGGACTCGCCGGAGGGAGAGGGTTCGCTCCAACAGGCCGAGAAGCGACATCTGCCGTCATGTCCAACAACTACTACCAGCCAGACAACTTGGGGTGTTACAGAGTTAGCTCTTGAATCAATGTTTGCTGTCCTGAACATATAAAGGAGATGCCGAATGATTTAATGGCAAACAGTGACGAAATAGTCGTTTTGCTTCTGTGAAACAAACTGGTAATTTAAAAATGTTTCACTTAAAATTAAACAATGACGATCGTAAATTAATTCATTAGGGAGTTATTTAAGAACCATGAATTATTTTAAAACATTATCATCCAAGTAAATCAGTTAAAAGTATGGTTTAAACCATTAAATAAGTTTTTGGTAACTTTCATATTCATAGTTGATTAATTGTTAACTCATTTTATAGTTTGACTTTTTTCAGCTTTCATGTTAAAAAAGGCAAACAATTTCTTACAAAAATTGCACCTGTAAAATGTTATTCGATGGTAAAAATTTAAATATTGTTTTTATACGAATATTTTAAAAAACAAATTTGTTGTATTGAATTTTATTGAACATATTTCGTCTTCCGTTCATCACTTGAATGTGAAATATTTTGGTTCATCTACAAATATTTACCTAGGATTATCTTTAAGACGCGCTAATTGGGTTTCTTTTAAAAAAAAGGACGGTCTATTAGTTTGAATACTAATTTATAAATTTTAGTATTTAATATGCATTAGTTTACTATGAGTAAAAATGTTGTTTACATTTTTAATCATACAGTATTGGATTACATAAGTTTTGCCTCATGTCCAATTAAAATACTTATTATTATTACCAGAGCAGTTGAAACAACTAATGCAATTTTACGCAAATATCAGATAGGTTAATTAAAGAAAATTAAACTAAATCATAATATAACAATGTTATATTTTCCTAACTATAATACCCAGTTCACGAGCTTACGTCAGACCTCCCCCCTCCCCCCCACAGTCACCCTGCCCCTCCCCTCACCGACCGCCAACGTTGTCAAATAGCTGTTACTTGAAAGTAAAAATCCATTTATAAGGTAGTGTTTAAATATACTATTACGTCACAAACTACGTCATTCGGTATTACAATAGAAATCGTATATAACTTAGGAAATTTCAAGCGATGGTTATGCGCGATGGTTGGTGGATGGAATATTCTCTGGTGTAGATTAACGTCCGCACTGTTGAATATTAAGTCAATACTCATAATTAGACCAGTTTGTAGTAATTTATCTTTATTATATAGTATTAAAATAGTTTTAGATATTCCATTGACTGTTGGGCTATTAATTAACAGTTCTGTCTAAGGAAAATGTCTGCCTTGGTCAGTATCAAGACTACAAGATCGCGCAACAATCTCAAAAATCTCGTACACTCATTTTTCATTTATACTTGGCTTAAAATACCTACCTGGGTAGGTCGCCATTTCAGTAACTTTCTTGAACATAAACGTTTACGTGTCTTTTTTCCTGATATATTGAAGCTTGATATATTGTGATCTATTATTATTATCTTAATACTACCTTAATACTAAGGTATTATTTCTTTTAAAACTTTTTGTGAACTACAAGAAATACTAAACAACAAAAGTTACACACACAACATAAAAGCATAAAAATTAAATTACATCCACACGTTACAATGACTCGGAATTGTTATGACCAAAGCTTCTACATTTCAAACGACGCAATCCAACCTTTCACGCTCTTGATTCACTGTTACTAATGTGTTGTAAACATCATATACATTCCAAAGAGGACTTAAATGTGTAGCCCTATAAGAAATATTAATCGTCACCTATTTATGGCTATTTGAAAGCGTGAAGTTCGTCACAAAATAGTGGAGACTGATGAGGCTGGTCATTGTTGAGATTGTGCTATGGCCAATCAAACTCTAGCAATCACAGCGCTTTCGTGTTTTTTTCTTCCTGGGTCTAGGCAGGTAATATAAATATTTTTTTACTGATGACTAAAGAAAAATTACTTTTTCTTAGTTTCTCTTCTCAGTCTAACCAAGAACGTGATGTGTCAACATTATTCCATCAGACTTAACGCTCCTTGTTTCATTGATATATTCAGCATCCTGGTTTTTTATCATTTTTAAACATTAAAACGCCAAACTTTGTTCGAAACAGATAACTTTACTCTTAAGAGTTACCGAGTTTATTCAGTAATCCTTGCAGCGTCAATCTCGCAGTGCCCGGATTTCAAATTAAGTGACAGCTTGGCTTCATTACAGCTTAAGTGTTCTTTAGATGCCGCAGAAGAGTAAATGAGATTAGCCAACTTTTAGGATATTCACCCATAATTTTCCGTTAAGTTTTAGTCTTCAGTTAAGTGTATTAAACTTGTTTATAAGTCATGTTCATTTCAATTGGATAAAAACTTTGTGTTATGCTAAAATAATTGACAAACTGTCTTATAACTCTTATATACGATTCTATTAGTACTGCAAATCGTTTTTGTTATTAAATTAGCAAGTTAGGTATACAAACTCATTTTAGGTATGGTGTGGGTAAAACTTCTCAGTTTATGTTGGCACCTTAAAAGTAGAATCGTGACGTCTTAAAAAGAAATCCAAACACAAACCGGTAGAAGAAACCATCATAACTATGACGTAGCTTAAATCTGAAAAATAATTAAAAAAATACATAATAGTATTGCAGTTAAAACAAACCAAGTTTTACTGAAATTCCTATGACATGATAAAAGGCCTCATTCTATCCCTTTTACCCTTTAGCCCTTTGTAAATGAAATGAAACAAACTAGTAAAACATACTATTACCTGATTTAGTATTAACTAGTCGTCGACCATTTTTTGTCACTTTAGACTAATCAGCTGTTATGTTACTGACGTTTTAGCAGTTCTTTCTTGATTCCTGTTGGGTTGTTAGGCTATGTAAGTGTTAGTTATTATTATCGACAGTTCAATATCAACCATTCGTTAGTTTGATATAACTGTTGATTACAAATTTGTATAATCACAATATCTGGATCTGGTTATTTTATCAGCTGTTTACATTCGAATGCTTACCTCGAATCAAAAGTATTATCAACAATGGTTCTTTGCGGCCTAGGACTAAAAAATCATCATAATGATAGGTTTAGTCCAAAGAAGAAAAACAACCACTTTTGCTGTCAACACAGATATCTAAAACAGCTGTTTATGAAGCAGTATGACAAAAAGTTTTTTTTTTAGTTTTTCTCAAAACTACCCTGTTGGAACTGAAGGCCTTTTAGCACGTGTCATTGCATTGTCATTCATTGACATGCAAGTATTTTAATTTGTCACACATTGAGATAACGAGCAGGGGTGGGGGGGGGGGGGGGGGGGGGGGGGGGGGGGGGGGGGGGGGGGGGACGGGGGGGGGGGGACGAAATCTCCCACTCAGGGGGGGGGGGGGGGCTGGACTCTTTCCTTCTTTTGGTGGGGAGGGGGGGGGCGATTGGGAAAAAATGGGGGGTTTGATTAAGACGTTTCACAGGGGTGATCAGCAATAGTTATTTGTGCAACAAGGGATTAAAGTGAAAGTTTTTGTCCACGAAGAGAACTGTGGTCATCCCGTAGACAAGGGTGACAAATTTCCGGACAAAAATAATTGACCTAAACATATAAGT
Source organism: Nephotettix cincticeps (assembly GCA_023375725.1). NCBI lineage: Eukaryota > Metazoa > Arthropoda > Insecta > Hemiptera > Cicadellidae > Nephotettix > Nephotettix cincticeps. The sequence continues at coordinate 49,686,900 of CM041785.1, forward strand.
TACAAAAATTACAAATTTCTCGCTATTAACTAACCTGAATCACTATAATTTTCCAAGTTGGAAAAAATAGCCTCAAAGCAATAAATGAAAACTATCAGGAGACCTTTTTTGCGTTCAAGAATAATTTAATTTAATTAAATTAGCTTAATTTAAATTCTTGGTGGTTTGTTTCTAGTTTTTCCCCTTGTTATTCTTGAGGGATTACTTTTTCTCCTCGGGACTAAAACCACATACTTTATCCCTTGGGACTAAAATTATTACTTCTATTCCAGAAAGTAGTGAGTAAGTAGGGTGTAGGAAATTAGTTACATGTACAACATGGGATTAAAGTGACATACGTGTACGTAGAGGAAAGATTGTGTGTGCATCATGAGATTAAAGTCCTTTTTGTCCTCTAAGAAAACTGTTGTCACCCGAGGCGTAGCCAAGGCCGACAATTTCATGAGGAACAAATATAAGTAACACAACATATCTTTCAGCTGATATTATTTCTGATGGTTCATTGCAGACTTTTCCTATGTTATTATTCTTTTTTTTTTTTTTACAGTATTACTTTATCTCTCTTGAGACTAAAAGTATTACTTAAGTGTTCCAGAGAGTTAAGTCCAGATTTACATAGTAGGTGGGGGAAAAGTATATTTTTAAAACGGTCGATTTCACAGTTTGACGGAAAATGATTTACATTATTTGTACTGCAGTCGGTATTATAGTTTGTTTTGAAATGAAAACGACGAGTTTATCAAAAGTATTATCAACAATGGTTCTTTGCGGCCTAGGACTAAAAAATCATCATAATGATAGGTTTAGTCCAAAGAAGAAAAACAACCACTTTTGCTGTCAACACAAATATCTAAAACAGCTGTTTATGAAGCAGTATGACAAAAAGTTTTTTTAGTTTTTCTCAAAACTACCCTGTTGGAACTGAAGGCCTTTTAGCACGTGTCATTGCATTGTCATTCATTGACATGCACGTATTTTAATTTGTCACACATTGAGATAACGAGCAGACGACGAAATCTCCCTCAGCTGACTCTTTCCTTCTTTACGATTGGAAAGGATTAGTTTTGATCAGCAATAGTTATTTGTGCAACAAGGGATTAAAGTGAAAGTTTTTGTCCACGAAGAGAACTGTTGTCATCCCGTAGACAAGGGTGACAAATTTCCGGACAAAAATAATTGACCTAAACATACAAGTTACCAAAGTTACAAATTTCCCGCTATTAACTAACCTGAATCACTATAATTTTCCAAGTTGGCACAAATAGCCTCAAAGCAATAAATGAAAACTATCAGGAGACCGTTCAAGAATAAATTAATTCAATTAATTAATAAATTAAATTCTGGTGGTTTGTTTCTAGTTTTTCCCCTTGTTATTCTTGAGGGATTACTTTTTCTCCTCGGGACTAAAACCACATACTTTATCCCTTGGGACTAAAATTATTACTTCTATTCCAGAAAGTGAGTAAGTAGGTGTAGGAAATAGTTACTTGTGCAACATGGGATTAAAGTGACATACGTGTACGTAGAAGAAAGATTGTGTGTGCATCATGAGATTAAAGTCCTTTTTGTCCTCTAAGAAAACTGTTGTCACCCGGGGCGTAGCTAAAGCCGACAATTTCATGAGGAACAAATATAAGTAACATAACATATCTTTCAGCTGATATTATTTCTGATGGTTCATTGCAGACTTTTCCTATGTTATTCTTACAGTATTACTTTATCTCTCTTGAGACTAAAAGTATTACTTAAGTGTTCCAGAGAGTTAAGTCCAGATTTACATAGTAGGTGGGGGAAAAGTATATTTTTAAAACGGTCGATTTCACAGTTTGACGGAAAATGATTTACATTATTTGTACTGCAGTCGGTATTATAGTTTGTTTTGAAATGAAAACGACGAGTTTATTTATTTTAGATTTATACTTGATAAATACGTAAAAATTTCGTTTTGAATTTTCAGATTGTTTTTTTTATTTTTATTGTATCGTCTTATCACGAACTCTACCCGTTATCAAAAGTCATTGTACCACTCGTTGTCGGTTTCCTAGTTTCAGTCTGACAAACCGTCCCGTACGAAAATTCCCATCAGTTTTCTAAGTGAGGCTGGCGGCGGGACGATGGGGCTCGTTACGTGGCTTATATAACTCAATCAGCTGGCCCAATCACCTCCGTGGGACTGGCCGTTAATGAAATCAGCCAGCTCGGAACTGTTGTATCCCTCGTATGAGGCCCCTTGGTCAGGTCTGTCTGAACATTAAACAGGCCTAATATAGGATTATCGTGTTTTTCTTACTTTTATTTAAATTTCAAAGTTAGTTAATTTATTTTCTTTACTATTTCTATTTTAATTCCATACTATAATTTAAAAAGGGTTTGTACAAATTTGTATACAGTATAGTTGGGAAAATACCTCTTAACAGGATTTCTTTAAAGTTTATAAATAACTAACTTAGACGTAAATTTATGTGCTGCATAGGTACCGTATCCTGAACATCTGATATTAAAATGTAAACAAAACAATAAGAAAACAAGTGTTAATAAACATAGTTGAGTGTATTGGTCACAGGTGCTGATTAAAGATGGAATAATGTTTTTTGCTATTGGATTTGAATAAATATTTTGGATATATAGGCTACATATGATAAAAATAGAAAATAAAAAGCTAATAAAATTATAAAAATTAAAAACCAAAGGGTATTAGAAAATCAGAAAATCAATTATCATAACTTTTTTTAGAAGACAATGATCGTTTTGAGTGAATAAGTGAGTGTAACAAAAATTGTATGAAAATAAAATAAAATTTCCCGAGTACATTAACCATACCTACTCCATTCATAAACTATCTAAAGAGAATCGATTGAGAACTACAGACTATAATCACGACAAATAATCAAGACGCAATCAGTCCAAACATCTGAGTTCTAGAGAATCTGAGATTAGATATCTAAGAAACAGTTCTGAGATCTAGAGAACGAATCAGTGGTAGCGCTATGGACTTCTGTAGACTTTTAGACTAGGGATCGATTCGCAGACCAAACGGAACAGTTTTTGTAATTTACTTCAAATTAGAAAACAAATAAGTTTTATCATTGAATGTTTTTTGTGTGTTGTCTTAAATACTCCAGATTTTAATGCAATTATTTTGACTCTGAGAAGTATAATCTTTAAAGAAAGATTACAGTAGCTTTACAAACATCTATAGCAATGTTATTAGTGAAAATTATAAAAACTGAGATAAGTAACAGAACTAATCTATTGTACTCTATTTTGAAAACTTTTTCAAACCCTTATGATAAAACCTTACCTATGGGTATGTAGCTTTGTTAAGTCATCACGAAATGACATAGCCACAAGTATAATTACTAAGTTGGAAATTGTAGGCGGGGCTACAAAATATTTTGAGTATTGAATGAGAAATAGTGTACATAAAATTAAGAAAGAATTTAAACAAATCAACATGGAGGGAACCTCCATTAATTAAAATGAATAGAAAGTGTTTAGGCAAATACGTAATTAAAAAATGTATTATTGTATTAATAAAACGTTTTTAATAAAATGCAAAGATGCGTCATGTAATTGCATTAAATTAACTTAGCCACTATCTTCACAGAAGTGCTTCGGATAACTTTTGTTGATGGTTACCAGGAACTAGCGACAAAGTTTCCAGTTAAAGTCTTCCGTATTATTGCCTCAACATGAGGATTCCTGGAAGATTAATTTCACTTTTGTCAGCTAAACTTATGTTTACGAATATAAATTACGGGTTTTAATGGAATAAGGGTAGAAGTTTAAATAATAAAATGAAGCTTATAATAAAGTGAGCTGCTTTCTACTGTCTCCGCATATACTAAATAGTTTGAGGAGAGAGAGTTTATTTCGTCAGAAGTTTTGAATTTGAGATTTTGGTGGATATATCCATTTTAGTGGCCCCTGAATCGAAAAAAATTTTTAGAATGATGTCTGTCTGTGTATCTGTCCAAAGCTTTGTGTGCGTGCGCGAGACAATTGGTCCTATTTACATAAAGTTCTGTATGTAGATAACAACCCACGGTATAACGGAGAATTTGTTAATTTTTTTGAATTTTTAAACCCCTTAAACTCACCCAAACACGTAAAATGTTGGATCTAAGGATTTTTATGGAAATCGTATGAATCGTAGTACTTTATGAGACAAACAAAATGGCACTACCTTCAAAACTAGGTTTTTTTGATTTTCAAGCCTAATAATAATTAATTTGTAAAACAATATGACTACCACAATTAAAACCAGATTGGAAAAATATAAATTTAGTATTTTGAATCATTAATACGCATTAACGGTTCCAGAGAAAAAGCCAATTTACTGTCTGTGGTGATTTAAGACGTTGTCTGAGTATGCCTCATGTGATTTGTTGAAGAATAAAACAAAATCAATTTCTTACTTATTTCTTAACCGTTTTTCATGATAATTGGTGTGCAGTGTAAGATCACATCAGCTAACAAAACCCACTCAAAAAATCATCGGGGGGGTCAAAAGATTCTAACAACTATTTTAAGTTGTTAATCTAAGAATTTGGATGATTATTTTTATACTTAAATAAACATGTAGTTTTATTAAGTGTTTGAATGTTCTATTTTTATATATTTTACATAGACCTAGGGGAGAAAGTATGTGTCAGTCCACTGAAACTGATAATTTGATTTATTGACTGATATGAATAGTGTAGCCTACAATTATGTACTTAATAATTTAAACACACTTATTATCGAATTGATTCAAATTCTTTTGAAAAATCGCAAGAAAGTTTATCACAAGTTAATGAAATTATTATTTTTAGCATAATATTTTGTGTAGAAATAGATTTAAATGTCAAAAATTCCGTTTTGTCAGGAAAATGGTGAAAGATAGAAAACTCAAGAAAAAAGGCGTAGAAAGTAACTAAATACCATTTACCATTTAACATCTATTTAAAATGCAAAGTAAAAAGTTAAATCCATCTTTTCTATGTGCATTTTTTATGGTGGGATCTATTTATTTTATTCGATAATACCTAAGTGTGGTTCCAAAACTCAAAATGTATACAAATGATAGAAATGAAATGAAAACTGGGTTTTGGGGGTACAAACACTTAACAGCTTAATTGTGAAATAGTTAAATTTATGTTAAGTTGTGTGTATTTTACCATGATATATACGGTTGGGTTAGCCTACACTAGTATGAGTTACACAACTCGACTCATGTTCAGTAGTTGTTGAGCTTTGGCTGAAGAGAACAATGGCCTACTCTGAGGTTCTGAGGCATCCGGACTACCATTAGCCAACCAGTCATTAGTTGCTTTGGCGTCCGGAATGCAATAAGTTCAAGTCAAACAAACAAACTTCCTGTCCTTGTTAACCTTCTTATTAACAGTCATAATATTTGTTTTGATTCATAGGGTAATAACAATAAACGTTTGTAGAAGAACGCCACCACACATGAATACAAATTGGTTTTATAACATTTATAAGTGACCAAAAAAAGCCTGACATGCAGAAGGTATCTGAACTAAAGTAATTGTTAGTGTGTGGTGAGTCTGGATAATTTATGTGAATTGTTGTTATTATTGTTTTGAAATTCGTTCTTGAATTAAACAAGGAATCTATTCTATTAGGTAAAAGATAAGGTAATAGTAAAAATATAGTTAAAAATAAAAGGTACAGTAGTATTTAAATAACATTTTCATCTCGAATATTCATAAGCCAACTAGGCTATTGGCAATATTAAGAATTTTTATTTCTTGAGTACATTTGTATACGTTTCTCTTCCCATTTTTTTTTAAGAAATAGGATTAGCTTGAATAAAAATGTTACAGCTGTATACGATCTACCCTAAAGCAAAAATGCAATTTCAACTTATCTCGTGTTTTAAAATTAAACTCTTGGGTTTGATGAAAGCTTTTAATTAATAAAGTTTGTGTGTATGTTTAATGAAGAATGCAAATATTTGGTAGAGAAATAACGAGCAGAGAAAAATATCCGAATACCAACTCAATATCCCGAAGTAGTTTTTAGTTCCTCGAATGATAAATTTTTTTTGTTAGCTAACTTCTGCATTTCAATTCATAGATTCGTAGATAAGACAACCAACACACTCTTGGAAATATTTTAAGGTGAATATGAGTGAATATTTAGTGTGATGAGTGTAATTCATTTGATGATATATAGTTTGATTACTGATAAAGACCAGCTGATTCACTTTTCAGTATCATTGATTAATAACAGCCCAATGTAAAAGTGCAATACGGTTCAATATTAAACCTTCATAATGTGTCAAGATTTTTTCATGAACACACGAAAAAATTGATTGAATAAGTCCATGCTCGGTGGTAATTCAGATATAACTAACAACTTAAAATAAATACAAATAGACAAACACGAATAAAATTTAAGTCGGTTGCAACATCTTGAGGTGAAAACAATTCAGGGGAAGGAAAAAGATGAACGGGTATCATTAAAGTGAATAAGAACATTTGGAAGGCGGAGGTTTGATTAAACAAAGGCTCATTTACACGAGCCGTCTGCAAGTGGGGATTTGTGTTATGGGCGGAAAGTCGGAGTTGCTGAGGTGAAAATTATGCTGCACGGGAGGGGTTCAAACATTGATATATAACCGTGTCGGGGAAAACACTCTGACTGTTGCTGCCCCTGAAAATGGGGAGCTGTATACAGTTGTATATTTAACTAATTAAACATAAAAATGAATAAGTATTGAAGAAAAATTAGAAAAAATGATAGATATTATTAAGGGGAACATAATTATTCTTGTTCAATGAATTAAGTTTTACCCTCAGCTTCACTAAAATAAAAGATAAACTTCCATTAATTAATAATTGTTTTTATTGCCGTTTATTTCCTGATGGAAAACATTAAGTAATTCACAAATTTACCTTATGCTTTTTATCGTTCCACTATCGTTCATGCTTAACCGATAATATGTTTTCTGATCCTCAGTAAATCTAGGTCCTTCTCTTGTGTATCCTAAGAGTATTTCTCCATTTGTGTATTTTCGTCCTGAAAACCTATCTATCTTGTGTGTCTGTTTCTGTTATGTTCATATTTTAAAGAACTCTCTTTGTGTTTTCCTGCCAACCTGTCGTTGCCTTGAATACCAAACACTTCCAAAATACAAACTGTATATTTACCAGAGCCACAAGTACCACTGACAGCATTGTAAATTATATTTTTAAACTCGGAAAATTGTCTATTATAAAAAATTGTATTTAACACAGTATTGTAGACTACAAACACTCAAACATTTTTAATTCTACAGGTTCAGTTGTTTAGAGTAATATTGTTTTTTGTATAACAAAATTTAACAACGTTTCGAGATCTGGAAACTGACCCCGTCCTCAGGTGAGGATCAGCTTACCTAGAACATGACAAGATAATAATCCGGAATAAACCATTATAAATAAAGAAATAAATGAATATTCATATAATATACTCGTAGATATAGAAGTATAGTATATATACAGCTATATTATAGATTAATATTATGAAGCTTTGTTTTTTACGTTTCATACCCAAGAAAATCGAATAAGTCTTATCTCATGTTCTGTCTGTCTCTCTGTAACACTGAACAAGATATTTTATAACGTTCTCCGTGAAAAAGTTAGTACTTACAATGATGAAACTTAATTTATACTTTATATTATTTAATAAGGTTCGGGAAAGATTTTTGATTACTTTTAACTAACCGATAACCTATTTAAATAATTAAAGAGTCCTCAAAAATCTGGTGAGCGATTTTACTCCTTTTTCCAATTTTTCCTAACATGCTATCTATGAAAGAGATTCAACAATAATAATAACCAGTTTATTAATAACCAGTTGTCACATTAAAATCTATATTTGTTTGTTTATATTGATCATTGATTTCAAAACATATTTTAAGGTGAACCATATATTAAGTATTGAATTTTCCAATTTAATCTAATTTAGGCATTTGAAAATTAATTAGGCCTAATAAATAATTTAACTGAGATTTTTATTTTTATTTTCATTTATTTGTTTAGTTTTGCTCTTAATTTGATTTCAGGTGAGTATAATGTCATGACCATGAGTATTTTGCTTCTTAACACAAGCCAAGTTTTCCAGGAGCAATCCTCTACTAAGGAGATCACACTAGTTTGTAGAACTTAATTTTTATCGTAGTGATCATTATTGTATGAGCAGAATTTATATTTTGTAAATGATCGATTGGCAGTTTATATTGACACACGGCCACAGACCAACTGTGGTGTTAGATTGTCAATCACCCTGAGGACGGGCGCTGCTAGAAGCTGGGTTCGCTTATCTCCATAATCCTGGATTAAAACTTTGTCCGGGAATCAATCTTGAGCGCGTTAGGTCGTAATTCGTGTTTTCAACATTGCTTACATTATAAACTTCCCAGAACAATAAAAAGGAAACTTTCAAGACAAACATATTTTATTTACTTCCCTTTGCAAAATAGCTAAATCACGGATATATCTAAAGGGACCATGTGAAGTCATTTCCGTTACACTTTTTGCACCTTGCAAACTGCTAACACCCTCCCTTTAAGTCTAATGTTTTCTAAATGTAAATTGACCATAGTCTTGTTAATAATAGTCTACCAAAATATAGTATTATGATAATGAATAATGATTTATGTAGTTGTTGTTTGGTCAATAACTAGATTAATATTACAGGTATGTCTGTATTAAAATATCTAGTTGAAAATAATTCTAATAAATTAGAAAGGTGAAAAATGGATTTAGTTCTTCAATCAGGTAAAATGTAGATTTGGTGAAACTATATCAGGTTTAATGTGTTTTATAATAATAATAAATTCACAGTAGTATCAATTTTCAAAAGGCTTTTTCAAGCTTGTTGAAACAAAACCAAAGTGTAATTTTAGAATGAAGTTATTCAGTGTAATTTGTTCATGCAACATCAGAATTAAGAGGAACATGAATGAGATTCGTAAGGTAACGTAGGCTTTAAACTTTAAAAAGATTAAAAATTACATTTGAATAAAATCAACTTTATTTATTCAATGTATTTGAGTTCCTCCTCATCAAGAGTTTAATCAGTTAATGGGCCATGCTTTAGAAATATATCATCGAATTATAATGAAATAAAATTATAGATTTTTCTGGAAATATTGTATAACAGATTATAGGAGACAACACTATTGCTTTGAGATATGAATGTTACTGAGAGCAATAATTACTAAAATAAGAATCATACTAAAACTAATTAATGATAAAAACATTAACTATTACACACGTTACACTACACTAATTACTAATAAAAACACGTAAAGTGAATCAGGTTAAGCTAAATAAGTCAGATCAGAAATTGAGTTTTTCCTAGAGTTAATCAGTAAGTAGTAGGGAGTAATTTTTTTAAGCATGTAAAATATATTTCCACCATTTTGGTAAAAAGTAAAAACAAACATTCAGTAGAATATTTCTCATTAAAAATTTCGTATGAAAAAGTCATGGCAACGAATCAACATCTTGTCACAGTAGGTTTGCATCCTCGGCAAGTTTATGCATCTCCAATAATATGCTATAAATATACTAACCTTCCCTACTATTTAAGGTTTTTTAATAATTAACTGAAATGTCTAAATGGAGTACTGGTTTAAATAAAAACAAACCGTACTCATAATTGGTTTAATTTAAAAAAAGTATTCAAAATGAGGTTTCACTCGACGAGGATTTCATTTACAGATTTTGATTTGAACATTGATACACACAAAACACTGAGATTACATTATTTTGCAGGTGTACTATGTTCGGTCAATCTCACTCACTTAATCCATTCTCCAGGAACGAACGGTTATCTACACTGTTGACTAACCCTGTATATCTCAAAAACCGTTTCACATTGAGTAAAGATTTTAAACTGTTTCTTTTTTAACTGATTCTAATGGTCTAAAGAAATTCCATACTTAAAAAATAAATAATTTTTGGAAATTCATAAACCCCAATTTTGGGGAATGAAACCCCCTTTAAAATACCCTCTGGATAGAGTGATATGCCTAGTTTTTGAACTGAAACTTAAAAGTATCCTTTACACATATGTGGAAAATTTTGATAAATATCAGACTATTTTTACAAAATTTATAACACACACACACACACATCTTCTAACAAACGGAGTTTTTGCTACCTAGGAACCCCAAAATGGAAAATATTTGTGAAATCTCACCGTTAGAACGACGGAACGAACGGTATGACTACGACGTCCTGTAATCTCAGCTCTGGATCAGATTGTATAGTTTTTTTTTTTCTTTGATTAAGTCACATATTGAATACTACGTAATCAAAAATAATTTTGTTAATTCAATTTCCACTTAAATACCCTCTGAAGTGCCTATTTTTTGTCCTGTCTAAAATGTCAGCCTATAGTAACAAGCTACAAATCGCGCCACATATCACACTATCCTCACATTTGGCTTAAAATACCTACAACCACTAATTCTAAAAATATGGAACCTATAATATTTGTGTAACGTGTATTAGTACATTTCTGTATTCAATAACGGTAGAATAGTGTTTGACGTGGCGTCACGTCCTGTAATCCACTAATTCACGAATTGTGGATAGTTGTGAGTGATGGTCGGTGGGTGTAGTGTGTTCGCTTGTGTGGCTTAACGTCCGCATTATTGAATACTACGTTAATCCATAAAAACATCCTTATAATTAGACCAATTCGTAATTCAGAGGCCGTGGTTCGGATTCCACGTTAAACTGTAGGTCCATTAGTTGCAATCGGCTGTTGGGCTATTAATTAACAGTCCTGTCTAAGGAAAATGTCAGCCTTAGTCAGTAACAAGGCTACAAGATCGCGCCACAATCATCCTACACTCAATCCTCATTCATACTTGGCTTAAAATACCTACATTGTAGTATGGTTGCCATTTCAATGATCTAATATAATAGCTTAATTTCATGTAGGAAATCCACTATAACATACATTAGAATAAAAGTCAGTTGAGACCAACGTAGTTATACATTCTGTGATTCAAACGCTCCATAAGTTTGTCAATCTAGTGTAATATTTTCACCTGAAATGAAGAACTAACAAAAGGTTACTATGTTAGTAAACAATATAAGGGATAAAATGAAATTAGTAATTTGAATAAAACGAGACACGAATGGTAGGAACGCCACAACCAGTCTCCTGGTCGTCGTGTATAATCTGTCTCAGGTTTATCTGAGCTGTCAGGCTATCAGCTGGCAGCGAGAAACTGTAAAGCTTCAGATTATCAAAACACCGAAGGAGGCGCCCCCGGCGACACCTTCACTCCCTGATAACAAACTTGCGTCTCGAGAGGAAATATAATTCAGATTTATAGATAATTATAAAACAGTTTGGGAATTATATTACGCATTGATGTATTAAAACTATTGATCATATATCTGCAAGCGTAGCAATTGCGGTGGCAGTTAATACAGTACAACTTCTAAGGCTTCAAAAATACACATTAAATTACTAATTTACTATAAATTTTTTAATGCTCTTTAATTTTGTTTTTCTTTGGTCTTTCAGAGCACTCACTCTACTTAGGAAAAAATGTTAAACTTATATTAGGAAACTACCTGGCTAACGGTAATTTGACCTAGGCTAGAAATGCGAAGAGGGTTGTAAGACATTCTATTTATTAATATTTTGCTATGTGTATTTCTTAAGATTGTAAATTCACTATTATTATTTTGTAAAAATGTATTCATGGAAACGTTCTGTTTTTAATTTCAGTGTCAATAAAGCACTATTTCATTTCATTAGATAGCTGCAAATTGCCGAGAATTAAGACTTTTTTTATGTTATATACTTCATATAATTCCGAAATGGCCTTATACGAATTTCTATCTGTGTGTATGTCAGTCTTTCTGTAACGCTTAACGAGGTATTTTTGTTACACTTTCCCATGAAAATGAGAGTACACACAGTTATAAAACCTATTTTCATTATTCAATACCTTATGGAGATGGTTTTGTTTACATTAAACCACAAGCATTGTAAATAAAATAATGAGCTCACAAAACCCAGTTTTGAGCAATATTAGACATAATTGTTCTATATTATACAGAACATGAGATCTACAAAAGTGATTTAATAGAAATGAATAACCATTATCTGTTAAATTAAAATCAATATTAGTTTGTTCAGATTTATCATTGATTTTGATCATATTTCTAAACAATACTATATAAAGTGCTGTCTTAACGTACAACAAATTTTAATAAGGATACAAAATTTCTATTACATCTAATTGATCAGTCATGCTTTGAGAATTTATATTTATTTATTTAAGAATACGCGTTTATATTTTTTCGTTGGTAATACGTATTTAGCTTGTTAACACTAAACCATACAACCCGTACAAAGGACAGGTTTACTTCTAGTTTATTATTATAAATGCTACGAAACAGGCTTAGGCCCATTTACATTCAAGTTTAAAGTTATTATTTCCCATACGGAAGCAAATTTCTGGCCCAACACGCTATTGTTTTTACTGCCACATACTACAATGTATGCTATCTTACTAAAAGATACGCCACCATATTTAGAATAAATAACTTTACAACATACAGTATTAACGTCTATAATAAGTAGAGTTACAACAAAAATATTCTTACAATATTATGGGATAAATATGTTATTGTGGGATAGATAAATTATAGATAAACAAATATTATCAGACTCTACTCTATAATTTATATAACGAAGTCTTTATGGACCGTAACTGTTGACAAAGTTGCGTCTTCATAGTACCGTAATGTCGGTGATAAAGTTTACGCTCTCTGTTTATGTGACCACTCTACTGTACGAGCTGACAGTACAATACAAATTTGACCTGATTATAAGCGGTTACACTAAATCAATCACCATTGAGTGTGAACGATACAGTGGTCAGTTTGTAACCTTTTTACTAGTTTAATAAGACTTCAAAAATAATGTTTTCGTCATACCCAGGGCCATTGACTCGGACCATTGCTCTTCATAATCTTCAGTTGAATTAAGTTAAGTCTAAGTTAATGCAGTTTTTATCTCCAAACAAGAGACCTGAAACTATTTCTTTGGACGAGTTTCAAATTGGGGAATGCACCTCGGTGAAATTTTTGGGTTTGGCTGTGGATGGTGGTTTGACGTGGACATGTCGTCATATTTCTCGACTATGTAGCCGGTTGAGCCATATTTGCTATGCTCGCAGGGCACTGCAACCTCTTCTGGATTCCAGTGTGTTGCTCATGGTTTATTATGGTTACTTATTTTCCACCATGACATATGGAATTGAGGTTTGGGGTGGTTCTCCAAACACACACAAAGTCTTCCTGGTGCAAAAGAGAGCAATTAGAACCATTTGTGGCCTACCTCCTCTACAGTCATGTAGTGGGGTTTTCGGACCCTTAATCTCCTCACCTTGCCTTCTGTTTTTATATAGAGCAATCAAGTCATCTATATCGAATATAATATGCTTTGAGAACATATAGTATTCCTTTCCTACCCGAGGGAGGGAAGGGGTCAGCTGATTTCAAGGTCATCAAATGTTCATTATTCGTATAACATATTAAAACACTTGCATATGAGTGGTAATATATCGATACTATTAAAAACTGTAATCAGTATCAATCTGTAGACTAGATAATTAGCTGATTGTTTACAATTAATTGTAACAACAAGATGGAAGTAACTCTTTCGTCTGTAAAATCTTTGGTTTGTACAAGTAACTAAGATCATATTTTATACTGTTTGACGGAAAAATAGTTCATAACACGGGTGTAAAGTGTCGGTTGTAAACTTTGAGCGTCACTTTCGGCGCTTGTAATGAAATGCTATTTCAAGGATATAATGCCAGTTATTCCCCTTTCCGTTTTAAAGAGCAATTGCCAGGTTAAGAAAAACATTCCACCACTAATAGAGAAATTGATGCTTAAAACAATCCAACCAGGATAAATCATTTAGTTATAATCATGACTGATTATTGAGATTTTAACCAAAGCAACATTATTTCGCATATCGTTTTACGTATGTAATATTCATTTTGACATGGACATATATTAGCTCTGGGGGTAGGAGTGTTGGAAATTTGCGCCACCCAAATTTGAAACAATGACGTCATGTAGTGGGACGTCATAGTTTGGTTATTGAACAGCTGTTTAGATGAACTGGAAACATTCCCTTTAGACATATCCATGATATAGATTATGGGAAGTAGGTTAAATCAAGGGAAGTAAATACAAACATTTTTTGTATAAATCTAAACTTTATAGGTGATAATGATTAGCCTACGTGGATTGAAGTAGGATAGTTTTAATTAAATATGGAAGAGCTTACAGTGGTTATTTGATATAATTTTTCATGATATAAAAACAGGGAAAATTTGATACTTCTCATTACATTATTGAAAATCTATTCTGAGTCCCATTATAAACCTTAGTTTCAAAACATAAACACGTAAAGTGTAACAAATCTAAATGCTATAAATCTCGTAGCTAGTTGTGAAGGAGTATACTTTAAACCTCACCCATCACCATAGGCCAGGGTCTGTGCGGTGAATTAAAGACAGCGAGGTGCACCATATAGGCCAGCCAGAGGTGATCACTCATGATCTGACAAGAGTCGCCAGGCACTGGGTTCGATCCAGAGACCTTGACTTGGGCCAGCACTTCATCTCAGGGCTACCGAAAAATAGTAAAAAAGTTTTTAAATTTTATTTTGAGGATCAATCTTTATTCCTATTACAATTATTACATCATTAATTCTTTAAATCAGACCTCCCCAGAATATTTTAGCAAATGACTCAAACATGACCGAGGAGAGATTTAACATTTACGGTTTAACCTCCCGGCTTTAAAACAGTTTATAACTGAATAACATCAATCTTCAGGGTAACATGTCCCAAACTAGTTCAAATTGATGGTACAGTATCAAGATCCCCCTTACTTTTCCTAATTGGCGGTTGGGGCTGTGAGGCATTAGGGATCAATTGATTAGAGGAGGGTAAAGGGCTTTAAGATGGCGTCGGTAGACTTCTAAGGGAAGTTTAACTTAACATATTGGCCTAACTAACTTAAATCTTATAATTTCGTCCACGCTGCAAATAAGTTTATTCTCGACGGTGGTGCCTGTCACTGAGTGGGATAAATATTAAACATTTACCATTGGTTTCGGTTTATGTGCAATCAGTTTTCTTTTAGCTTTCTCTCTTTACTGTATATAGTTTAGAAGTATTGAATATTAAGCTTATTACCTACTGTTCCTAGCATAATAATCCTCGTACGTTTCATCTGATATATTTTTTCATTCATATATTACCCACTTCAAGAGATACGTTTTTGTGGAGGCAAAGGTATTCGTGCACACATTTCCTTTTTTAATAAAATAAACGGTATCAGTGGACTGACACCTACTTTTTCCATTAAGTCAATTAACAACAATCTTTAATAAAACCATCATATTCTTTAACGCACACCCCCACACACATATACACAGACACATGGACAAACATCCGCCTAAAACCTAGGGTTGGAGTTATGGTTACCTTAAAATGTGGCCAATATTACGAACACTACTAATTCCCAAATTCCTACCCTCGCTGTATCCAAACGTATCGGTTAACTTGACTACAAACTTCGTATAGGGCCTAGTAACTCACTTGGTTTTATTCCGCATTGTTTGTACAATACACTGAATTAATAGAATCGTTCACCGTCAAAAGAACGCGAATAAATTATTAATACTTACATTTAAAAGTTTTGGTTTTTGACAAACACAAATCACCTACAATCCACTAAATACAAGTGATGACGTCACTTGCTCGCCTTCAACCCTTTCTATGAACTTCTTTTTCATGTTCAGGTTGTTCGCGTTCAAAAAGCGTTGTCGTGTTTTTAAATACCATTACCATTACCAAATTACCTACAGGTACCCAAAATACGATCTTCACCTTATAGTGGCAGTCGTAGCTGAGTGGGTAGAGTACTGGCCTACCACCCTAATAACCCGGGTTCAATTCCCGGTCATGACATTAAATTTAATTTCTCAGACTGCCACCGTGCTTCGGAAGGCACGTTAAGCCGTTGGTCCCGGCAACATAAGTAGTCGTTAGGTCACGTTAGAGGCAGTAGTGCGACCTGAAAACTCTAACATTAGACCTTGGCCAGAAGGTTACACGGAACTTTACTTTTTTTTACCTTATATTTATTTTTTGCAAGCCAAATCAGCATGTCAATCCCTTTATGACATACCTGAACATTTCATATATTTTATGCCTATCGAAACACTATTGATAGACTTAATTCTTGATCCCATTTTTAAAATTCATGGATATCATTGATAGGATGGATTTAGTAAAATATGAACTCTCTTAGGTATCATACTTAAGTTAAAATATGAATTGATATATCTGTAAATACAAAATTCATTACAAATTTTCTACTAGATCAAAACTGCTTACTCACAAGTTTTTAAAGCATTATTTATTAGCATTTCCAGTTATTATAAAATTATAAGTTATCTTAATTAAATTTAAAGAGTAAGAGATACATTTTTAAAGAGGACTTTGTGGTAGAACAAAGTCTGTAGGTGTCTTGTCCCTTGTGGCTATTCTTCTTGTTTTTAGGGCATCTGTCTTTATTTAGCTCATTAAAGCCTAAGCAACGGAGGCCATCGATTTCCCTTTTATATTTTACTTTTACGCAGTGGATTTGGAAATTAAATTACTAAGCACACAAACTCCTATAGCATCGTAAGATACTTTTAATTTAAAGTGACGTTTTTTTTAATAAATCACTTATCATTGAATGCTTAGTAGTAGTTTATGCAATTATTGTATTATGAATGCTTTAAAGCCACGAGTGAAATGTAAGTTAGAACACGAGCGAAGCAAGTGTTCTAAATATCTCACGAGTCGCTTTAAGACATTGTACAATCCCGTTCTATACACAATTTTATTTACTACCAACAATATTCTGACCTTTAAAAACAAGAGTTGTATTTAACTTATCTACGACCATTATAATTTATGAACACACATTACTTTCACTTTTCCACGTTAAAAACTGGTTATATGTTTATTCGTATGAAGGTTAAGATTTCGCAGGTAGAAGGTTGTTAATTACAACATTATCT
The DNA here is from genome assembly GCA_023375725.1 of Nephotettix cincticeps. Taxonomy (NCBI): domain Eukaryota; kingdom Metazoa; phylum Arthropoda; class Insecta; order Hemiptera; family Cicadellidae; genus Nephotettix; species Nephotettix cincticeps. The sequence goes on from CM041785.1 coordinate 49,704,027, forward strand.
TTTGCATTTATCTCTTCCGGAGTTAAATTGAACTCCTCATTGCTTAAATCACCATTTTGTGAATGGTTCAAAACTCACATTTAAGCCACTAAAGCGCACTATCTTTATTGATAAATCAGCTGATTTTGCATTCCACTATATCTAAAATGACATTAACTTCGTCAAGTGTGTGGAGCTCTGATTGGTTTAGAGCCTGTATCGTTATTTACTCATATTGCAACGGTTTTCAATTTCCGTTTTATAATGAGCCTCTTAATGATGTTACTTTCAGTATCTTTATTGGTACTTTTTGCAAAGGTCGTAGATAAGGTTTATTGAAATATTATATCCCATGAAATTGAGTGTTTGAAGGACATGAGCTATTTTAAATAGTAAGGTAGATTGCCCCCCATTTTTCAAAAATTTGTTTTGAAATTGATATGAAACTTTTATTTAGTTTGAATCTATAAGTGCAATACGAATATATATGTACTAATGTATGTGTCAATTCTGATATTTGATGAAGTTGTCAAAATAACTAAAGGTTCGATTTTTAAATATTATTACAATGATCATACTGCCGAGGTGTCACCAGGGATTCATGTGGTATTTGGAAGCATCAAAAGCATCGCCACAGCTGCCTCGCCTTATTTCCCGCAGGAGCCTACCTAGTTTACTTTTCAAAGCAAATAAATTGGTCTGTGTTTAAAGTTTGACTCATACAACTTTAAAAATCCATACTGGATTTTAAAAATAAACCACCTTATGTTTTTTTGAGAACTTTTCTGTTCACATACGGCCAACAATTATTCAAAGCTATTAATTCTGAAACTAGTAACAGTAAAAAGGTAGATTCTGGAAGGGAGGGTGTTCTAAATAAAATTATTACCAATAAAAGCTAGGTCGTCTCAATACCTCATGACAATTCTGAAGGGGTTTCTATTGTAGCTTACCCTTAGACAAAGAATATAATATTAAGGCAAGATTTGATCGAAGACCTTTTGCGTAACATATATTTAAAACTATTTTGCATGAACAAGTAATGAAATGTAATAAATTAAAACAGTTTTTTTGTACTATTATGTGGAATTCAAATTTTTATATTATAATCAATTTATTGATAAAAACAAACATAATTGGCATCAAGCCAAAGGACGGTCTATTAGTTTGAATACTAATTTATAAATTTTAGTATTTAATATGCATTAGTTTACTATGAGTAAAAATGTTGTTTACATTTTTAATCATTGCCGACTCTTCGTCATTATAATTTTGAAAGTTGATTACGTTTATGTTATTTTTGTAACAGAGAAATACGTATTGGATTACATAAGTTTTGCCTCGTGTCCAATCAAAATACTCATTATTATTACCAGAGGAGTTGAAATAGCTAATGCAATTTTACGCAAATATCAGTTAGGTTAATTAAAAAAATAAACTAAATCATAATATAACTATGCTATATTTTTCCTAACTTATCTAACTAAATAAATATGACTTAGTAATAATTTGTTATTTGTAATTTCTGCATATCACAGATATAATTTTTTCGGGAAATCCAACTGGAATTAAAAATTCTATTTGTACAACGAGGAATGTGATTTCCCGAACGAGGGGAGGCTGTGTAACGACATTAAATTGCATTTGAATCTGATTGAAATCGCTCGCCACATCACCGGAGCTGCTATTTGATTACGTCAGACCTCCCCCCTCCCCCCCAACCATCACCCTACCCCTCCCCTCACCGACCGCCAACGTTGTGTTGTTACTTAATATTTCCTACCCTTTAAGGTTATCGTGATATCCAATGAATTCGTGTATACGATACGATATTACGTCACGAACAACGTGATTCGTTATTAAAAAATGGCCTGATAAATCGTATATAACTTAGGAAATTTCAATCTACAATTTCATATATATTTAAAATTATTCTACGAAAAATATTAGCCTAACTTAGATTATATGTGTTTTACAATAAACGATCCTTAAATAAATAGGAGTACGTTTTATGTCGACAGTACATTGAATACTAAAAGTGGAGTTATTTCATAATTTAGTTGACAGTTCAGCTTTACTAGGCAAGATTAATCATTTGTACATTCCTAGGAGTAATCTACAACCCTCATTTGTGTATTCTATTCCTCGTTGCCCCACTGTTCAGTACAGTATTGCGATTAATTTATCTTTATTATATAGTATTAAAATAGTTATGAAATTAACTTATCTAATTTTAATTTATTTTTGGACCAAAGAGATATGTTTATTGATTTTTATATTGACATTTTAACCACATTACTGTATATTTTGTAATTAGTTTTTGTTTATTCTTGAACATAAACGTTACCTTAATACTAAGGTATTATTTCTTTTAAAACGTTTTGTGAACTACCCTGTAGCTATTATATATAGTTCAATAAATAAATAAGTAAATACATTCCAAAGAGGACTTAAATGTGTAGCCCTATAAGAAATATTAATCGTCACGGTACTTTGATTAGTGTATGAAAAACGTGTTAAGTTATACGTGGTGTTATAGAGCAACGTAGCAACGCTTTCGTGTTTTTTCTTCCTGGGTCTAGGCAGGTAATATAAATATACATGTAGGCCTAAACACTATCTTATTTCTCTAACGATGTATCTGAGCTAAACAAGATAGCCTATTTGTCTTGTTTTATCACGGGATTATGCAATTAGAAGTCAATAGCGACTTTGTTAAACGAATATTTAAACTATAGCAGATGACAATAGGAACGCCGTGACTTGTAGTGACGTCACGTAGCACGGCCCGGCCAGTGTAATAGTCACGTCCGCGTCACTTGTCTTTCACTCTCACTTAGTTCAGCCGTGAACGCGCGATAGTGAGTCCTCACTGTAACCTGGTGAGTGGTGATCTATATAACTCCGTGTTTAACGTATTTCTTAAAATATGTTTAATGTACAGTATTTCTCAAAATAATAAAAGGTTAAATTAATTTCAAAAAATGTGTTTACTTCCTGTTGGGAAATACCTTAGATGGGTATGTCTAAAGGGAATGTTTTCAGTTCCTCTAAACAGCTATCCTTAAAACTATGATCATGTGTGTTCTTTACTTTTAGTTCAAATAAGAGTTAGATATGAAACTAAAGATCTTTGAAATTGAAATAAAATTGAAATTCGGTCTCAAAAGGTAGATCCACAACTAAATGGCAGTGATTTAAAGTTCAAAACTTCCTTTTCAAAGTTCAAAACCACCACCATTTTGTTTTACATCAATACAAAATGGTGGTGGTACGCGACTTTAAAAAGTTGCGTTTGTGCCATTCGTATTAGTTTAACAAGACTTTTAAGTTGATTTACAAACAAACCTATGCTCACTTTTAAGGTTTCTAACCTACGGTACTCTTTTTGAGCCGTCCCCCCATAAGTGAAATCCGAGCACCGCACACAAACATTTGTAGCTTACTCTTAACAGTAATGATATTCCAAGTATGGTTATCATATATTTTTCACCCTGTATATATTAATGCAACATGGAATGTGAGCATATTTTATATATTATTTCCAACAACGACTTTATTTGTCAACGAAATTAAAAGACAAAAACTAATTATTAATGACGTTTCATTAAAGTTTGCTTTCCTTGAAATGAAATGTAACGAGAGGACATTATGCGAGCCCAGAATGAAATCTTAGCAATGGTTAATTTAGCTAATTGGCTCCTACTGTTGTATTCTGAGAGCAATTCACAAAATGGTTCTCATATTCCAGCCAGTCAAGTTCGACTTCTTTTATTAAACGCACTTGCACTAATTTATTTCTGAGAAAGTTTGGCTTTATTTGCTAATAGAAATCTCTGTGTATTAGCGATAAAGGTTTCTTAAATCTGAAAATTAATTAAAAAAATAGCCAAATAGTATATTTCAAAAAATGTGTTTTTGTTAAAAGTTCCAAAACTTTTTTAAAGTATATAAAAACAATTTGGGTCATTTACTTTTATAATATCAAATAAGGTAGTATGAAACTTTTTTGAAATTTAAAAAAGAAATCTAATAAAACTATATTTTAAAAAGTAATTCTAAATATATTAATAATTTATGTTTTGAGAAAAATTTTGTTTTTGTTTGGTGTTTTTTTACACTTCATATTTCATGAAAATAAAGTAAGGAAAAAATTGATTTTTTTATATTTTCCACAATAAAACATGTCGCTTAACAAATATGCTATTGTGAGCTAATTTAACTTTTTGAACTTGTCGTAGCAAAAAATACTAAATTGTAGTTTTTTAACTGGTAATGGTACCAGTCAAGTTATCAATTTATTTTTTACTGAAAAATTTAAAAATTAATTTTTTTATTTTTCCAACAACGATTTTTCACAAATACTAATATTAAATTTCTTATTTTTCTTTACTAATATTAATTTTAATAAAATCGTAAGCCGTTTTAGAAAATTACTTTTTAATTTTTTTTTTAGTAACTCCCAAAAATCAACTTCAAAAAATGCGCATACACGGTGGATTTATTATTGCCAAAATTTATTCGACAAAAATAAAACGGACGTGGCACTGTAAATGAAAAAAAAAAAAAATAGACAAAATAGACATCAGATAAAACGTTTTTGTTACGACCCATGTATATCCGAACAAATTCAAATTTATCAAAACTATTTTTATATATTTTCATACTGCCAATAAAATGAAACAAACTCGTGTAACATGAATTATTACCCGATCAATAATTGTTGACCATTTTTCGCTTTAGACTAATCAGCTGTTATGTTACTTGCGTTGCAGTTCTTTCTTGATTCCTGATTGGTTGTTCAGGTAATGTAATTGTTAGTTAACCACTCGATATTTCGATTAAATGGTCGATTATTAGGTTCACAAATACATAAAGAATCGATAATGATTGTTGCAGTTATTCTATCGATTATTTACAATCGGATGCTGACCTCGATTCAAAAGTATCATTAACAATGATATTTTGCGGCCTAGGACACAAAATATCATGACAACAATAGGTTTAGTTCTAGCAAGAAAATACAAATTTTTAATCTTTAACACATCAGTATGACGAATATTATATTACATTATCAACAAAATACAACATATTACTGATATATAAAACTGTATGTTTATTTTTAGATAGTGTAACGATTGGATTGAGCAGAAGAATAAATATTTTCTAAGATAAGACGTAAAAATAGAAGGAATTACGTGGTCAGAAATAAATAATGACCACTTGGAGATTCATGAGTTGGGAAGTCCAATAAGCTGCATGCAATCCTCTAACTGCGGTTTTGGTGTTATTTGCTTAATGTTAACCAAATAGTCACGTTTTATCATGTTTCACTTGCTCCCTTTCAAATGAAAATGTAATATAATTTACTTGACCGTAATCGGTGTACAGGGGTTGAATATTTACAAATCCATGTTTTATTTTCCACTCACGAGGAAACAAGCCTGTGTTTGGAATCAGGATTAGTTTCGGTTAGATAACCTGACTTTATAAAGTGCAATGATAGGATTGTAACATCTAGCTGAGTAAAAAATTTGAATTTAAATGTGGTATATTTTCCCAATATAACTTAGTACCACTTTTTATTCCAAGATCAATGCCAAGGTCCTAAAATGAGTGAGATTGAAAAAGACTATTTTGGTCCAAAAAAGGAACTACATTTAAATATTTTTCCTAATGCGTATATTAAACTAAAATGCAAATAACAACTTTTAAATTTTATTTACTTTACAAAGGCTTCCCCCTTTTTGCAATTTCTAACAAACAGCTGATTCATATTTATTTACTACCGGTGGCCTAAACATCTCCTGATTCCATTTTCGTCCATGTACAATGACTTTGAAACATAGAGCTTTTCAGACATCGTAGCATGTATGGAAAACAAAACCTGCTTGCAATACAGCATTATCTAAGTAAATAATAATAAATTTCTATAGAATGAACTTCAATGTCAGTTCAAGTACTAATACTTTAAGTCATATTACCATAATTATAGGACTGTCACAGTATAGTCAAATTAACGTTTATAGTGTTTCATACCACAACAACAATGGTTGAAATAATGACAACTGAAACATTCTACTACAGGGAGGAGGCTGAGCGTGCAACTGCTGTAGGGGTAAATTGAGGTGATCAGAACAAGGGATGGAACCCTCGACTACCCTTGCGCCTCCTTCTTTTTGTTTCTGTACAATTTTCTTTTTTATGGTTACAAGTCTCTAATGATAAATAAAATAGGAAAAATACTATCAATTCATCCGTAATTTTTAGTTTATGTACATATAACACTCTGAGTTTATAATTCAGTAATGGTTTAAAATGTGTAGATTCTTGTTACTTTTAAGTAATTTAGAAGATAACATAAAACTTTCTTCATCTGTTGTTAAAGCAGATTCGTCGTTAGTTTTTAACAATTATTTTAAATGAATAACCCCGTCGCAGTATAAAACGCAAAAAAACACTTTTTTAGTACAAATTCCCCCCAAACTATCCGTTCCGGTTGACTGATATGTCTGGATTATGAACTTGACCGAGTTAATGTAGGAATACACGTATCTTACCAAATTTGATATCGATCGGACCATTTTTACGAGAGTTATCGTATTCACAAACTCACCCACACACACAAACACTCATATTACATTTGTTATATACAATGTTTAACTAATCATTTTTTGGTCTCTGAGGACCTCAAACAAAAAAAAGATGGTCCCGGGCTTAAGTCTTGCCATGACACATACGGTAATAGCTTCTTTCCTATGGGAAATTCGCTAAATACAATATAATACGAATCAAACGTATTAAGTCTGATCAGGTAAAATATGGGATAAACTGTATATAAAAGGAAAACCAGATTACCACTTTAAATCATGTCCGTCTCAACAGTCATGTCGCAAATAAACACAGTTCATCAACCTCTCTACAACTACTCCCCCCTTTCTTTATCCTCTAGACTGAGTTTTAGTTTTGTATTAATTTTATGGACCTAGCTTTGCCTATTTAATATATTTCCACTCCATTTAACTTCTTGTGATTAGTCTTGTAACGAGTAATAAACTGAATTAACTCTTAGACTATTTTCCACGATACAATGATTTTTCAATGATGCTTTTCCTTAAATATAAATGTAACATATTGAATATTTAACCGTAGTTTTTTTTAAATTTTCTGTCACATTAAAATAAGATATGAAATATTAATCTACAATATAAACTCTTAGCTGGGTTGTTGGTCATGTTCATTTAAATAACAGTTTTAGGTTTCACGCAATTGTGGTATTTCGATGGCTCACATCAACTATCCAGATGCTTTGGCAATTAACCAGGGCTCTACAACCTCGCAATAACTGATTATTATTCGTGCTCTATCAAATAATATTAACAATTCCGAGTCCATTTATTTAATTTTAATTCAGTAGATTACAGTACAGTAGATTTGCATCATCAGTGAATTTCCAAAATAACCTCTCTTAACCGTTTAAGGGATTTATTTTTATTAAGTTAAGTGTGAAAATGGTTTGATTTTTTATGTTACGTCTTATTACTTACTGGGTTGTGATAAACACCCATAGTTTCCATAGTTCATTAATTAAAAAGAATCACTCGGGAGGTTTATTTGAAAAATGTTTGTATTTACTTCCCTGTGGGAAATAGGTTAGATCATGGATATTTCTAAAGGGAATGTTTTAAGTGCATCTAAACAGCTGTTATTATTCTTTTATATTTAAAATTCAATACAATAGTTCTGGTTGTTTCTATGGAAACCTGTTACATGTTTTCCATCTTGAAAATCGCCAACCCCCCCCCCAGAGCTAAGACATATCCATGTCAATTTTGAGTTTCCCCAATAATATCCCATTTTGGGGGCAGATGCAACGATGATGCGTCAAACAAATTCAGTTTTCTATACTTTGCCGGTATACTGTGTTTACTCAAACTGTAAACGGTAAGCATCCTTTTGTTGTAAAAAATATAAACAATTACTTACTGAAATATTCCTTTACATTATTTCCCTCACTATGATCCGTTACGGGGAATTGAAGACAGCGAGGCTATGGCACCATTGTTTTGTTCTTTCTAAGCTAGAAAGATTTTGTAATCGAGTCAGAGAGAGGTTGTACATAAACGCTTTTTGGGAAAGCGGTCAAACCCCAATTGGGCATCATGGGATTTAAGCCCGTGACCTCTTGCACCGAAGTCTAAGATCCTAACCCCTATTCTATTTATTGTAATAAATAAATTAGTGGCATATGACTAGCATGACGTAACTACCCATAATGTGACAGGAGTCGCCGGCCATTGGTTTCGATCCAGCAACCTTAGACTCGCTGGGATAGTGCGTTGACCCTTCTGAGAATATCACAAGGAATTAAAAATTTGTGTTAAAATTTTAACACAATATCATACACAAATAATTGTTGGTTCCAAAAATAATTACTTATAGCAAAGATCTTTATAGATTTGTACATAATTTAAAACGAGTTTTGAATATTAAGGCCAGTGTTTTATTTTTATGAATTCGTGTGAATATAAACCGAGTTAAAGCTGTCGACGTAAATATTTTACGAGCTCATGAAACGTGGTAGTCAACTCAAGGGAATATAGAAGCGAATGAAGTTTATTGTTGATGGTTGGCTGTACCGGTGTCATCGTTCGCTAACGAGCCGGATTATGTTTCGTGGTTCCTTTTATATAACTACACAACAGCGCTGAACAAAAACCGATACGGCTTCTTTGTCAATTAGCTAAACGTGTATTTTCTATTCATTACTTCAAAAGTCTAATCAAACTTTTTTGATTCTGGGAATAACAGTTTTCACAGAAGCAAATACCAATAAATAAATTTGCCTATGTTGAGTAGAATGTTATCTTAAAGAAAACTATTAAAATTGTAGGCTACAGTTAGTAGAACATTGATATTATTGAAAAAAAGACTCCATAGAATTTTACTTTCTATCAATAAAAAGATAGAAATATAATATGAAAAATACAATATTTTTATTACAAAACTACTATTTATGTGTAGAGTATTATTTACAAAGAAAGTAGGAAATAGATTAAAGAAACTGAAATAAATAAATAAAACTAATAGATTTATTGTTGCGAAAATTATTCAAATTAGTATTCAATTATATGGAAACAATAAAATCAGAGTTTTGTCTATACATTACTTGAAATTATAATATTTTTGTTTATCTCTATGCTTTATAGCCCCGAAAAACTAAAATGGGTCTTATCTAAATTATTGTCTGTCTGTCTGAAACGCTAAACAAGTCATTCAGGTTGGTATTCCCCGTAAAAAAGAGAACACCAGTCATTAAACTTATTTTCTTAATTTTATACCCTTTGGAGAAGGTTTTTATTACTTTAAACTCACCCACACATTATGTAAATACAATAATCAGCTCTAAAAACTTAATTTTGCCATATTAAACATACTAGGTGTATGTTAAGTCCAGCAAAAAACCTCATGATGTAATTTATTTGTTCAAAATAAGAAAAAAATTCTATGGGGGTATGCCTTACACATTAAACCTAGTATCCAAATAAGCACCATTTTGTATTTTTTATAAAATATTTTATCTCAATTATTTTTCAATAGATTATTTTGAAACTTAGCATGTCTTTAAATAGTAAAGACCCAATTTAGACCAATTAATGTCAATGGTTGTCATTTAAAATTTTTAGATTAAAATAACTTAAAAATAAGCTGATTAATTGAAACACTATTAACAATAAAAGCTATGTTTTAATTCTCTATGAAATGAAATGAAAGTTATAACATTAGTCAATAAACAACAAAGATTCAGTACTGTCCACAGTACTGTGTGTCACAGAATCCTTCAAACGGTACAACGGAGGGCCTACTGCTAGTTTGAAGTGTATATGTTTTTTGTTTCTATCTGGAACTATCAGGCAGTGTTACAGTACTGGAGCATTATAATTATGCAATGTTTTATTCGCCAATAATACGGTTTAAATAAAAAAATAATTACAATGTCTATACATATTATGTTTTCTTTGTTTAAAATCCATTATTGGTGATGGTAGATTTATGTTGTTTAGATGTTTATTGCGGACATTTTTCATCACGATTTTATGTAAAACAAAGTTTCACGACGTTTCGGGATCTGGAATCTGACCCTCGTCCTCAGATGAGCTAATATCTGAAACATAACACAATTAACACATAATCCGGACTAAGCCGGTATAAAGCTGAAAACTTAAGAGTTTAAAGCAGTCAAACAGCTTACAAACAAACCATAAACTAACCATTTCAAACATAAAAAACAAAATCCGTGCATTCTTCACTGAGATTCAACGACAACCCCAATTTATGTGTTAGTTGTATTATGTTTTCAACCACTCAGATTTATTTGTTTTATGGGAATGTTATTAATATGTCTTATCGTTTCAGTATTGTTAATCACTGTTAAACAAAGCCGTAAAGCTATTCAACATGGCCAATCTTAAAGTTAACATGCATGTACTGTTAGGTGTTACGAAGTATGCAGGGTCAGCTAGTTACTTATACAATACTTGGTTTAAAACATCTCACTGAGTGGGCTACCCTTTTAGGAAGGTAATAATAATAATAATAATAAACAAAAGTAACAAATAATTACATTCTTTTATAAAAAAAATATATTTAACAGATACATTTCTAGCAAACGATTAGTAGTAGTAGTAGAACTGTAGAGATCGGCGTCTCAGCTAACCCACACTCGAGGGCGAACTTGAGCACCTTAACTATGTGACGGACAGACTCCACCGAGTTTCAAGAAACTATCTGTGTAATTATGTGTAACATACTGTTCGTAGCTCTAATAAACACCAGCACCACGAATCAAAGTGTACTCTGTGTTACATGATTGCTTTTCATAGAAGTAGACCACAAATTTAGAAAGTGATTACTGCCATCATCACCGACAAATAGGACGTGATATAAGCAAGTAATTAGACCGATCAGTGTTTTAGTAGGACCAAAGAATAGTTTTCTAAACGTTTGGAGTGTGTGTTCTAAGTTCAAGTAATTGAAATCTTCTGACTCTGAATTTACACTATTACAGTAATGCTTTACCATGCGTTGTTGTGTTAAATTTAATTTATACACACATGCTAGAATTCAAAGAGGTCTTTGGGTTTTTGACATGGATATATCTAGGTTCTGGGGGAGGCTGTTAGTAAATTTGAGGAACGCAAAAAGTGCAGCGAATCGTTTAGGTCCCGTTTCCATTGAAATACCAGAGCTGTTCTATTGACTCTTTGGTTACAAGAATTGATGTTTAGATGAACTGAAAATATTCTTTTTAGATATATCCACGATCTAACCTATTTCCCACAGGGAAGTAAATACAAACGTTTTATATTAGAAACCTCTTCTTGATTGCTTCACTTACGGCTGTATTTTACGAGGATGTTATGAAAAATATTGTACCTAATATCAGAGATAAGGTGTGTTTTCTTAAAAATCCAATCGTATTGGTACGTAAATGTATGTAAGATGCATTCATATAAAGATATGGTGCAACACGTGATACCTGAAGTACGAGCGCAGTATAGGAAAAGTGGCGTGAAGCATTTATAGCAGTCAATTAAGTTAAGGGAACACTTTCCGTTGCCAGTTGTTCCACGTCGTCTGCTGCCGGCATACCAAATGACGACTAAACTGTTTACAGTTTATGTATCTTATTACTCATTCAACATTCAGTACTGATGTAGTTTTGTTTAATTTTATGTACTATATTTGTAGATTGTTTGTTTCTCGTGTAATCTTTTGAGCGAGGTCTAGTGTTAAAGTTTAAGGCCGCACTGGACTTGAACTGTGGCGTGTCCTGTAATCCAGCTACTTAGAGGTCATGATATGTCGATAATTGTGAGCGATTGTCGGTGAGTGTAGTGTTAAATTGTATAATTATATGTATAAATTGTATAAATTATACATCGTCAGAATATCTAAATTTCACAATTAACTGGTACTAGAGTGCTTTTAACTGGGCATAAATTGTGTAAAATTTTCTCGAAAATGGTGGCCAATTATTATTTTATGCATCCTTCTAAGGTTTAAATCCACTTAAAATAAAGACCAGATTTGAAAAATAAAAATTAAAGAAAATAGGCGATTAGCAAAATGTTTATGTCTGCTTCCCTGTGGGAAATAGGTTAGGTCATGAACATGTCCAAAGGAAATGTTTTCATTAACTAAACAGCGGTTCTTGTAACCAAACGAAGACGTCACTAAACATGACGTCACTGTTTCGGTACCCTCCCTAGAGCAGACATGTCCATGTCAAAAAATTTTAAATAAGACGACTATGTTAAAGAAGTTAAAATGTTCGTAGTTTTAAAACTTAAATTTATGATACTACATTTTATGAGATACCCTTATGAATCGTCGTTTAATTTATGCAATTTATAAAGGTTAAACTACAAGGTATATAGACTATCAAACTTACCTTATTTATTATATTTATTGCATTGTGCATTGTTTAATTCGTCTTTTGTTATAACGCTAAGCCATTTTAAATAGTATTAAGAATAGGAGAGAGATGTAATATTAGAGAACACAGACAAGTGTGCCGAGCCCTCGGGGAAATACCCAGATGTACTCAACAGTCACAGTACAGCCCTGAAATAGAGATAATGGCCATGGTATGGCCTAGGTTTACTTTTTGCTATTATTATTATCGCAAGTAATTATAACTTTTATTAGTAAATTAAGATAATGTTACTGTTAAAAAAAGGAAAAAAATTGAGATGCCTCTCAAATAGCCACCAGAGCTAGAGAGGTAAAAGATAGTACTGCAGTGTACTACTTTGCGCTTTTGAAATAAATTGAATTGTAAAATTGTAAATTATGTTAACTAGGTAGCGAGATATCCAAATATTATTAAGATGATTTTCGCCATAGCCTAGATCCTCTAAAATTAATATATTAAATACGCGTTATGACTCTATCATAGTTGATTATGTTTATGTCTGCTTCCCTGTGGGAAATAGGTTAGGTCATGAACATGTCCAAAGGAAATGTTTTCATTAACTAAACAGCGGTTCTTGTAACCAAACGAAGACGTCACTAAACATGACGTCACTGTTTCGGTACCCTCCCTAGAGCAGACATGTCCATGTCAAAAAATTTTAAATAAGACGACTATGTTAAAGAAGTTAAAATGTTCGTAGTTTTAAAACTTAAATTTATGATACTACATTTTATGAGATACCCTTATGAATCGTCGTTTAATTTATGAAATTTATAAAGGTTAAACTACAAGGTATATAGACTATCAAACTTACCTTATTTATTATAATTATTGCATTGTGCATTGTTTAATTCGTCTTTTGTTTTAACGTTAAGCCGTTTTAAATAGTATTAAGAACAGGAGAGAGATGTAATATTAGAGAACACAGACAAGTGTGCCGAGCCCTCGGGGAAATACCCAGATGTACTCAACAGTCACAGTACAGCCCTGAAATAGAGATAATGACCATGGTATGGCCTAGGTTTAGTTTTTGCTATTATTATAATTATTATTATCGCAAGTAATTATAACTTTTATTAGTAAATTAAGATAATGTTACTGTTAAAAAATAAGAAAAAAATTGAGATGCCTCTCAAATAGCCACCAGAGCTAGAGAGGTAAAAGATAGTACTGCAGTGTACTACTTTGCGCTTTCGAAATAAATTGAATTGTAAAATTGTAAATTATGTTAACTAGGTAGCGAGATATCCAAATATTATTAAGATGATTTTCGCCATAGCCTAGATCCTCTAAAATTAATATATTAAATACGCGTTATGACTCTATGATAGTTGATTTGTAAGTTATGCCATTAAATTCTCTGAGATAATATATGACCTATACTGATAAGGAAAGGTGAATATGAGGGAACGTAGTTGTGATACATTATTTAAAGTCATAAAGTCGTAATTTTGTTAATAATAATAATAAAGCTTTATTTCAAGAAATACAATTACAATGTACAATAACACAAATTGAAAAAAAAACTGAAATTTACCCCACATGTTGGAGTTAAGTAGTATATCTATGCCTTTAATTTATTTATTCGCATAATAGTGTGCTACTTTACTTCGTTAACAGTAGTTTATCTCATACCTATGACATATATTTCTATTTTGGAGGAAATTTCTAACAAACGTTAACACTGCCTACAGCATAACATCATGATATAAATCTTAGCCCTCCCTTCTACTTTGCTAGGGGTGGGTCTACTTTCCCTTTACAACACCAGTCGGAAACTCACCCCTTTATTGGCCATTGATTTCCTTTGAGCTTTTTCTTCCAGGAATCTTCAATATTTTAGACTTTGAAGTTTAATATTGCATTGACTGTTTAATATTATGGACAATGTACTATACATAAAAAGGTTCATCATGGAGTGTTTTGTGGCAGAAGTTACTGTTGCAACCCAATTTTAAATATTGCAATAAAAGGAAAATTAAATGTATTTATATATTTTTTTCATATAGAATGAACGGTTACTTTCTTGAAAAATAATTTTGTTCTGTACTATATTAGTCTAGTTTCCATTAACTAAGCTACCACACTACTACGTGCTACGTTTTAACGTGCTTTGCGTGTATATAGTAAATCTTTCCCGCCCTAGGGAGGAAAAGAGTCAGCTGATGTTTAAGTCACCACGTGTTATTGCAATATAAAACAGAAGAACTAAACGTGCATTTCAATGATGATATATACATCGTTGTGGCAGTGATAATCAATAATTATCATTTTAAACATTTTGCCTTCTGGATTGAGCAGATGACTAGATTATATGGTTATAATAACTGGTAACTTTGTTGTAACATTTAAGATCGTACAAAAAGGATTACTTTTGATCCTTGAAAGGAAATATATAATGCAAATGAGTAATTTAACAAAGTTGGAATTATTGAAAAACGTTCAGTGTTATATATATTCTATAAAGTTATTTTGGTTCAAATATTTTACCAGGAAAATGGTAAATACTTGAATGTCTATGAGTTGGATTCCACTAAAATTAGAATAAATAAAAACCATATATAAATTATGTTCTAGTGTTAACCCGCATATATATATTTTGCATGCATGTCTATACTTAATTTAAAGTGATTGAGTGTATAGAGTTGAAAATTACAATTTTATATTGAAATCACTCACAAGCACATTTACTACTTGCGCTAAAGTTGTCGTAGTAAGGTATAGAAGATAAGTAAATGAAAAGTTTTATGGGAAATGAACGGTTACTTTCTTGAAAAATAATTTTGTTCTGTACTATGTTAGTCTAGTTTCCATAAACTAAGCTACCACACTACTAAGAAAATATCGTTTTAACGTGCTTTGCGAGTAGATAGTAAATCTTTCCCGCCCTAGGGAGGAAAAGAGTCAGCTGATGTTTAGGTCACCACGTGTTATTGCAATATAAAACAGAAGAACTAAACGTTCAATGACAAGATATACATCGTTGTGGCAGTGATAATCAATAATTATCATTTTAAACATTTTGCCTTCTGGATTGAGTAGATGACTAGATTATATGGTTATAATACCTGCTTTCTTCAATCCAATGTTCTTTTTAACACGATTAGCTTCGGGAACAATGTTCCAATTTTGTACTTGAAGTGTGATTCAAAGATGATAGTTATTAGATTAGACGATAAACTCATTGTTTACAACTATTGCAAGACAATATATGAAGCGATTCTTTCTTCTGTGAATCTTTTTGTTCAGTAGTTTGCTCAATAGTTTATGCAACCTGACGAAAAATATAGCTTATAACACAAATCTAAAGTGTATTTTCATACCTCAAAAGTATACGATAATATATGCTTTTCGTTCATTTACATTACAACCTCATCTGGTAACTTTGTTGTAACATTTAAGATCGTACAAAAAGGATTACTTTTGTCCCTTGAAATATATAATGCAAATGAGTAATTTAACATAGTTGAAATTATTGAAAAATGTTCAGTGATATATTTATTCTATAAAGTGTTGTAAATGCTTTTCCGACTTACGAGGGTCATTCAATAATTAAAGAGACAAACATGTCTGGAAGGGAACAACTTTATTTTAACGAAAGAATACTTTTACTACTTTTCAACATAATCCCCTTGAACATTTATGCTTTCGTTCCTTCGGACCACAAGCTTTTTTATGCCAGCTGCAAAGAACTCTTTCTCTTGGCGTTTGAGCCAATTTCCCACAAACTTCTCGACGTCCTCGTTTTCCTTCCACTCTGTGCTTTGCCTTTCTCATTCTGACTCATAATAGTGAAGCCAAATTTCATCGTAAGTTAAAATTTTGTTCAGGAAGTGCTCACCTTCACTTTCATAACGTTCCAGCAGCCCTGTGCACACTCTCAACCTCGTTTCCTTGTGTAGCCGTGTCAACTCCTTTGGGAGCCATATTGCACATGTTTTACGGTACTTCAACTTGTTTTTAATAATGTTGTGAACTGTACCCACACTCACATGGACTTTTACAACTAGCATTTCCACAGTGACTCGGCGGTCAGCACGAATTATGTCATTAATTCAATTTTTAAGTGAAGGAGTTGAAACTTCAACTGGTCAGCCAGGTCGGTGTTAATCTGTCACTGGGTCCCGGCCATTTTTGAACTGTTCTACCCACTTGTAAAAATTTGCACGATTCAAACAATGTTCACCATACATTTTGGTCATTCTAGAGTATATATTCAGATGTTTTTCACCTTCAGCGAGTAAAATCGAATAACATAACGTTGTTCAACTAATGTGCGATTTTCAAGTAGACTCACCATCATTAAATGTATTTTTGAGGTGATAAACACAACAATGTCAATTAATCAGCGGATCAGGACCTATCCCAGTACTGCCAACTTAAAGTTGTAAAAGCACCAAAAATACCCTAATAACAGTTTTCTGCCCAGACCCGTTTGTCTCTTTAATTATTGAATGACCCTCGTACCATAAACGTAGCAAGCTTACTTGTTTTAATTTGGTTAATAATTAGGTGAATTAAGGTGAATTCTTTTTTTACTGTTTGGAGAGTAAAATATTCAAAATTAGTTTATAGTTTAGTATTTTAATAACATACATCCAGTAGGCTCATATATCTAGCTATACATATTGAATAAAATCAATTTATGGCCTGTATAAAATATTATATAAATTATTTATATGAACAACTACAATCATCAGGTATATCTAATGTCATATTCTGGGTAATTATTATTGCTATGGAAATTCAAATGACCAAAACAGTAAGAAGCACAACGCATTATGTTAGAGGTATTGAAATTAAAGATGCTTCATTCGTAGAGGTAAAAGCATATTCCATTTGAATAGATGAGTCTTAAGAATCATTACGTTAAAATGTTTTGGGAAGGAAAAGGCGGGAGTCCAATTAGTAGAATTAACCGTCGTTAAAATAATCTTCCATTTCGATATTACATCCCTTAGTGAAGTATTTTATTCCTATTTCAATTTGGAAATTTATTTTTTCTTTAAATTTTAACAAGAAGACTTCACAGGTTATCATTAAGTAATAGTTAAACAGATTTTTCACCTTTTTCACTGATATAAATACTTTATTTAATGAAACAAAAACCTTTTTACCCTTCCAGACTTGGCAAATGAAACTTAGGTGAAAGAGGTATCGATATTATAGGTTTATCTCGATACCTCTGCTCCATCCTGAGCCGCATTACTAGGCCTAGCTGCTGCGTAGCAGTTTGTCTGCCGGTAGTTTCTTGACTTCTGGGTCATATACATTATAAGATTTTAACTGTCAATATATACGTTCTCCCCTCCTCAAGTGGCCTACCCAATTGCAGTGTTTTTCTTTCTAGCCCAGCTAAACAATTAGTTGAATATCTCTTAATCCTCTGTCTTCCTAATTCCCCAATCTTCTTCATTTTGTATTTCTCCATATTTTCTCAGAACCTTATAAAAATGGATTTTGTATCCTCTAGTTGTATAGCCCTAGAGGAGATTTTCAGATTTCTATACTTTAGAAAGTTTTGACACTATACGATGAGTATTCCCTATATTGATTTCTCATCAATATTTCACGTCGACTCCTTAGATTAATTAATATAAGCGTCGGCGAGCGACTGTGTAGTTGTGCCTGCACAGGCTGGTTGGTGGGTGGGTCGTTTGGGCGACTGTCTCCTGGCTAAATCCCCCAAATTTATAATGACCTTAATGTAAATGACGATTGTTTAGATTTATGTGTTAACAGTGCTATTATCTTATAAACATGCTTTGAAAGTTTTCTGTAATCAAATAAAATTATTATATAGTAGTCTGCTATTTTAATATCTATTTATAATGATTTATCTTGATATTCATCTATTTTTATTCATATTTGTTTTTATTTCATTCGTTTATTTCACCAAAGTTATTGTTAATAGTATTGTTGTTCTTCGTTAGCCACCACCATATGTATTCTAATTATATTAAAATATTCTAAATTTTTGTTCTGCATACTATTAATTTGCATTTTGGTAGCATATATTGTAGTAGTGACGTAGTAAGTGGTAGTGAAGAAAATATTGACCAGTAATTTGCTTCCAAGTAATGATTGATTACTGTAATGCAACAATGTAGACTAATTGAGCGTAAGCCTGGTTTGCGGCATTCTAAATAAATAAATAATTTTGATCAATAAGTTAATAAAGGAAAAATAAATATTGAACAGTAGTAAATAGGAAAACAATAGTAAACACTGTGACTTAAGAAATATTCAGTTAGAATATGACGTGAAAGATGAGACGTTAGCTCCCCAAGCTAACGTCCTTGTCTCTGGCAGGCGTTTCCAAACATATATTTTGCATCAAAAACAGTAAAAAAGTTCATTGTTTACCAGTACATTAAACTAACTGGTTGAGGTAGAACAATTTCAGGCTCACTTTTTATAGATATTAAACCGATCCACACCGTTATTCAACGATCCACGGTGTAAAAGATGTAAAAATGTTTTCTAACATTGGCGTGTTCACCATGTGATTTAATGAATAGATTGGATTGAATAGTTTGTTCCAGTGTTTGCAAACACTGGAACTGTGATGGCTCTGATAATGCATTGGCTCAGTGTTTAATGTGTAATACGGACAGGAATAACTTCGGCAATAACGAATGCAACGGCACGGCACGGCACTGATCGCTGGTGATAGCAGACGCAGCCAAATTGCCCAATTCCAGCTATCGACGCCGTTCTGTTGTGGCAGCGACATGTATGACGGTCGTGCTTGTGCGATGTCAAATACACATTTAATTAATTATCGCCAATATCACATTTCTTGATCACATGTGGTTGGTTATTTCGTTTTAATGTTGTGGTAATACGAATCATTAAATTGAGTTTTTAAGTAAACATTGTTGAGAGAAACTATTTAAACCTGTATGTGGTTCATTAGTTTATTGTCCAACATGAGTAACCCGTCACTAAGTACAAGCCCAAGACGTCCCCCTAAGCTATTAAAAACCTTTTACAAACACGATTTTTGTTGATGACAGACCGAATCAAAATCTATTTTTGCCTATTTCTTCTTAAGTGCTCTTTTACGAGTCTAGATGAAGCACACAAGCACTTTTGGAAAAGCAGTTCAAGCCCAAATAAACGTACTATTTCACCCTGTGATTCTCTAAACTAAAGACAAAAATGCTTACAAAAACTAGCGAAACTCCTAAACAATTTTTCTCTTTAACTAAAACATGGTAAATTTAAATATATAAAATAAAGTCGTGTTAGTTACACCATTTGTAACTCGAGGACAGTTAGATCGATTTTAATTATGTTTAATTGGTTTGATTTGTTTCTGCTCCGAGTAAAATATAGGCGTATTCAGTTTTGTATTTAGCCCAACTGGCCAGTAAAGTTTATCAATGTACAGACTTTAAAGAAAAGACGTGATTGATGCATTTTGTATCAAAAGCTGATTTTTCATTGTTCGCCATTATCAGCGATTATCAGTAGTATAATAAAATACTGTAATTCAATTTATTACATTAATATAATCCTATAAAGTTAATTTAATAGTTAACACGACATACATTACTGTTATGTGTTACATAGTTCACCGGGTTAGCTAGTAAAAATAATCTTAAATGTTATCAAGATGATAAAGAACTTTTTGTTTCCAAGAAAAGGCTACAAATTTGTTATACATTTAGATATCTTCATAATGCTCCAGATTTCATAGCTCTATAAACCAAAGAAGCCCACAGGTGTACAAAATAATAAGTGAGACAAGTGGGGGTATTGCAAGGGGCGATGTTGTAAGGCTGCGACATTTTAATTAGATGACGTCGACACAGTAAACGTGAAGAGCTCCCAACAGAACACTTGACATCTTTCAAATTTACTTACCAACATCCGTTTACTTAATAGTACCTTAATAAATTTCATTTATTTAAAACATTTGTTTATAAGATGTTTCACCTAACCTCATCGTTAAAATTTAAAAGTATGTTCAGTAATAATGTTTTGATATGAACAATAAAGGTATTTAAAAAAATTAAATAGTTATGTTGGGGGCGGGGTTCAAAGGAGAGATTGAGAAAAGAGATTAAGAAACTACAGAAAAATTCACACTTTAATTTTACATAAATATTCAACTGGGAGACATATCACAGAAACTACTAATAAAAACCTAGGAGTAAAAACAGTTACTTGATATTAAAGAGCGGTGATAATTATTGTGAAGATGTCTTGCGGTGGACTGTAGATAGTCTCTGAGGTGTGAATCTTCTCTAAGCCTGGGTAGAGGGTATTCTTCGTGGCTGTAGAATACTAACTCGCTCCGCTCGCTGGGGGCTCCGCCCCCAGTCTCCCGTTCTAGTTGTCGACATAATCGCTTGTTCTTTTTTTTAGGGAGAGGTGGTAGAAATGCTTTATGCACACAGGTGACCAGCCTGTAATGTGGCACTCCCCTAAGAAGCGGGGTTACATACTAAAAAAGTCTACTCTTTAGGAATCTAACCATGAACAGATTGTCACATTAAAACAGGCTAGGCCTAAATTCGGCTTAGGCCCTCGGAACTTATACCATGTCTAGGCACTTTTTTAGGGGATAGCCAAAGTTACTAGAAAAAATAACTATGAGCACTTCTTTACTAGAAACTTTAATTTTATAGTCCACAGTTTAGTTAATAGCAATCTTTGAAATTTACACAAATAGGAAAAATATTAAATGTGCTAAAACACTACATGATAACTATAAATTAGTTTACTATAATGTAAAAATGAAACATTTATTTATTAACATGGAATAGAATAAGGAGTACATGTTGACTGTTTTAAAACTACTACAAGAACAGTGCTGTCGGACAAATCAGATGAGGACAGATAAAGTTTTATTTCGGGACAACCTGTAATCGACTCATTTAATAATTTAAATATTTTACTTTTAAAACCAAACCAAAAAGTTAAGAAAACATAATAATTATGAAATAGATGTGAACAAATTTACAAAACAGTGAACACAGGAAGGTTCAAAGTGACCAGGAGAAAAAAGAAATAAATAAACCAAATACGTTGAGAAAACAATTTGGATTTTATTATGTTATGGACGTATTGTTACGGGACGGGACTGTGGGTTCTATAAATATAACAAAGGCTATTTCACAATAACAACCATATATTTACACAGTTAATAAAATTACTACTATAGTTAACTAAATTCTTAAACATATTTAACCTGTATAGTTTATAAATTACCCTAATTTACAATGTTAATTACTTACAGCTAATGCAATGATCATGTCCAGTCTTCGCCACTTAACATACACTTCAATAGTCAATGACATAGCTTATAATATTCACTATAACTTTTTGAATATCATGCTGTCTCCACACTGGTCTGTCACCTGACACTCTCAGTATTCAACTGACCCCGTGACGTGCAGAGCACCGTGTTAGTTCGATGCCTCCTATAAACCTCGTGAACAACCGAGAATTCGGTTGTATTGTTGAGGCGTTTCTCAGCTGTTCTAGTCGCTGCTGCGAAACCTTTGGAAACATTTACGTTACACCATGACAATATATATTACGGAAACAACGTTATATTTAATTAGTTAATGATGTATACCAATAGTGATAAATTTACGTAAAAGGCAGCAAGGTACTTGAGGTCTTGACAAATAATGTATCCAAAATCACCAATAAATCCTTGATCGGTGAGGTTCCACAGACTCTTCTTGGTGTATCACAATTTCTAATATTCAGTAGTTAACCGCTATGTGAAGAATAATTGCAACAACTACACAATCGAATGTGAACTACTGTACTTGGAGTCTATCCATCAAACCAGTTCATTATTATAATACAAACTATTTGTGTACCTCAATAGATAAAAAAATGATGAATTAAAAAAAAATTAAATATTGTATATAACTAAAAGCCTTTGAAATTTTTTAAGTTTTGAAAGAAATAGTTCAGTTGGTTTTGATACTTGCAGAAGTTGTCATTTTTGATTTTAAAGAGAGTTATTTAATTTTTGAATGAAAACATAAATATGACAAAAAACATTATAATTCTAAGTAATGTACAAACAAAATTATCTATTTTTTATTTAACTTTAATTATATATTTACTTATATTTTTCTAATTAATCCTCTCTTTGTGTTAATATTAAAAACAAAAGCAAACTATCGATGTTAATATTCTAACTATTTTAGTCATTTTGAGATTTTTTTTCTTTGAGAAAATATTCCTGATACTAAGTGTTCAGGAAGTGTTCCTAAATTCCATTTCATCGAATTTGGGCTATTGAGAATGTCCCCAACAGAACGCTGTTGGAGACAATAATTCTGACAGGCTGCTTGTTATGCGGGTCGGTGTTCTACAACAGGCATCTCGCAGCACTCTGTTCTACAACCGCAGTCCTCGAAAATGATCTAATGAACGCATGGTTAGCACACTTTGTTATAAATTAAAGATTTATATTTTATTTTAAATTTTACGAGTGTAAAAAGAGTTAAGGGAACGCGCCACTATCTGTAGGGTAATTTTTTTTACTTTATTAAAAAAATGTATTAGGTGGAAACTGACTTTCTCTTAGAAATATGTGTACCAAATATAAGTAGTAACGTTATAAAAAAATTAGATAGTTAAAAATCATCTGATCTCAATAGCAATTGTTATCAAAAAAGCTTTACAAACGTTTAAGATTTACATTTCTAACAGAACTTTGCTAATGATATGTAACGGTGGCCTGTCCTGTAATCCGGCTACTTGAAAGTCATGAATTGTGGAGTTGTGTGAATAGTTATGAGCGATGGTTTGTGGATATAGTGTTCTCTTGTGTGGATTAACGTCCGCACTTACTACGTTAATACGTGAATTACGTATTATCGTACGTGAACGTTAATCAGCAAAGACCATCCTCATAAATAGTAATTCGTAATTATGAGGCATTGGTTCGGATTGCACGTTAAACCTTAGGTCCCTTCAATTTGTCATTGACAAATGGGCTATTAATAGTTCTGTCTAAGGAAAATGTCTGCCTTAGTCAGTAGCAATGCTACAGAATCACGCCACAATCATCCTACCCTCATTTCTCATTCATACTTGGATTAAAATACCTACCCGGCTATGTTGCCATTTCAGTTAATAGAATCAAAATAAACAAGTATGGAAAATGTTAGGCATATTTTTACATTACATATACATTATTACACATTTTTATATTAGATTAACATTACACTGTGTTCTGCACTTTTAAATGAAATCGTGAAATATTATTGAAATATAAAAAATGTTCGTAATCAAATCGACCAATGACCTAGGAATTTCCTTTATTTTTTAAAAATAAAACTACACACATTTAAGATATATTAACTAAAGTTCTTTTTCTGTTGCAATATGTATAACTTTCATTATTATCAGCAAACACAAATTTCAAAATTTACTAATCTCAATTTTCAAAAGTAATTTTGAAAACTCAGTTAAGATAAGGTAGAAAGCTATAGTAATTAATATTGATTGATTCTTAGAGATTGCTATAAATAGTTTAACTTTAAACTTTGTTATATTAGTTGATCATGAAATCATCTGAAAATGGTAAATGTATGTTTTCTTGAGTAGGAACAATAATCAAACAGTAATCAAAATAATAAAAGAAGCATAATTAAGAGGAAATATGAAATAAAGGCTTTGTCGGATGGAGTTTTATGTAATAGTTTTTGTTTTACTACCAGTAATAAGGGTGATGGGGGGGGTACTTACAATATTGAAAGGCAAGAAGTAAATATCGCGTTTATTAGCACTAAACCAGTGGCGTTGGGAAGCAATATATCCGGATACATTATCCTTCCTCTTGAAGCTTTTACAACAGCGGTTAAGAGGTTTTTACTCAAAGGAATATGAAATATTAGGTACCTGTTTATAGTCAACACTTTGCATGTCTGTTTTACATTTTCAAAAATAGTTGGATTAAAATAAATTTATTATTAGGTTACTGACTGATACACTTGTGAAGACTTATGTAAATAAGGTACAGGGGTCAATTACGGACAACCCAAAGGTTTTTTGAGTTACTTAAAGTCCTTGAACAGCACCACTAGTTTACCATCTTCCATGAAACTAAATGATCAAACATCCAACTCATAAATAGATGTTGCCAATATGTTTGCTGACTATTTTTCCTCTGTTTATTCTCCTGCATACCTGAACCTATAATGATACCTCTATACTCCAATCTGGTGGTTTATTTTCAGCCTGTTTAGTTGAATCCAAAGATGTGTTGTAGGCTCTCAGGGATCACGAAACATTGAAATGACCAGGTCCTGACCTTATCCCACCCTCAGTGTTAAAGTACTGTGCTTATTACTTAGCTGAACCTCTGACCTCGCTCTTAAACAAATCGCTTTCTTTAGGCATATTTCCTGAAGTCTTAAAGGTAAAAGGTTCCGGTACATAAGAAAGGCGCTGGGGAATGTAGATGACAAAGAATTATGGACCTATCACTACACTCTCAATTTTGGCCAAGGAGCTTCCTATCCGTGAAACAGCATGGCTTCATGTCGGGAAGGTTGACCTCAACAAATCTTGCACTTTTTCAAACACACATCGTTGAAGCTTTTGAGCAGTGGCAGCAGGTTGAACAAATAGATCTTGACTTCTCAAAGGAAACTGTTGAATCCGTGTGAACTATTCTATTCTCTTTACAAAACTTGAAGAATTTGGATTTACTGGTTCCTTCCTAAAATAGTTAGAGTTAGATCCAAAATAGGAAACTTTTTGTCAGATACCACACGGTATTGTTAAAGGATATCTAATACTCTTCTGGCGTCCCACAGGGACCCATCTGGGCCCCATGTTGTTTAATGTCTCTATGTCCCTTAAATGCAACCATCTATTATTCGAAGACGATATGAAGCTTTATCAGAAGATTTCGACAATTCGTGATACATACACGTACACATACACTTGATACTGTACTAAGATAAAAAGTACCTTACACCTGTCCTGCGCACAGGTCATTAATGACCTATGCGGGCATATTTTTGGAGATATTTACAGTGCTTCTTGTAAAATTTGTAATATTTAAAGGTAATAAATGATTTTTGATTTGATTTGATTTGACCAAAGGCTAAAGTAGAAAAAAGATACATTCCAAAATTTTGAAAAGTAGTTGTTAGGATTGAACTTTTGAAGGGGTTTTAGGTTTTAAGATGGCTTTTTAAAACCTGTGATGAAATCTGAAAATGGACCTAAGATGAAGTCAACCGCGAATTATTACAAGGAAATCCGCCACTATCTTCAAAGATTTTTTATCTTTGAGTTTTTTATGCGATGGATGATTTTTAATGGGTACTAAAAAGCACCATAAAAAGTACTTTTTGTGTAAGGTTTCTAATTAAAAGATTTAATACGAGAAAAGTGATCTGTTAAAAAAATCTAAAGCTAAGACTAGACAGAAAATTTTGTCCCAGGACTTTTGTGGTGGAGCAGTTGCTGATGTGGGTATATATGTGCTTGAGTGTGAGTTTTGTAATAAAAATCCATTTATTTTCAATTTTGTATACTTTATTTTTATTATTTATATTTTATTTTTAATTTATGATAAGTTTATGTTTATGATCATATTTATGTTTAGAGGCAGGTTTAGTGTAAGAAAGGGCCGTGCGGCCCTAGCTTCGCCTGTTGAAAAAAATAATTTTTAATTTCATTTCATTTAGTGCATGTAAACTTAGGTAGCCTAATTAAAAAATATATTGGAGAGAATATTTTCAATATTGCCCACTCAAAGTAAGAAGTAGTTTTTACTTTCTCCCCTTATACATAGTATATGGAGAAAGTATTTTTTTCGACAAAATTTTAAATTTTGAATTGGGAGTGGATATATCCATTTTGGGGTCCCCAGAATCTAAAAAAGTGACATTCAACGTGATGTCTGTCCATCCGATGTCTGTCTGTCTCTCTCTCTCTCTGTGTGTGTGTGTGTGTGTCTATATGGGTACAGAGCCACAGCCTACCCTGTTAGTCCGATTTAGATGAAATTGACATTTATATATTCATCGTATCTCCAAGAGTTTTTTAAATTTTTATTTTAATTTTCAAGGGTAGTTCACCCCTAAAAACCTAAAAAAACGTCAAAAATCCAAATTCCTTAAAAATGGCTCCAACGGTTTTGATTAAAATTTGATAGTTTATAGTGCACAGAGTACTAAATAATTCGACACCACCTGCATGTCTGTAAAAAATGATGGTTCAAAAAATGAATGGGCTTTTAAATGTCAAAAATAATAATTTTTTTAATTTACATCGAAAACAATTGAAGTTGGTTCCGTCATACTACAGATTGCAGCACTTGCCAGTCATTTATTTTTTTAATTTATCGGGTTTTCCTAGTGTCTTATTTGACGCAGTAAGGTATTTTACGGAGTCTAATAGTAACATTGCAAAGATGAATTTTAGGAAAGCTAACCCAAATAACAGGGGTTAACAAGGGCTTGAACCCACGACCCTGAGCGTTGAAGACCTAGACGCTAACCACTAGGCCACTTATTACACACGTTCACGTTTGTCGCGACAAGGGCATCGCGCGGAGCAGTTTACTGCATTGCCGTTTCGCGTGTATGATTTGCATGTTAACAGTCCAACACATATGAGAGTAATGGAGACATAAATAACTCTTGGTGGTTTAATCAAGCCATAGACATTAGGTATAATAGGAATTGATCCGAAATGAAATTGGCCTGTTGAATGTATTCCGTTTCCATACAGAAATAGTAAATTATTTTTCATGGTTCTATTAGTGGTGAATATTAAGAGGGTAATTTTAAATTGAGGCCGTTTATTTATAGGCCAATTATTAAAAATGAATCTTCCAAAATCTATTTAAAATGTAACATATTTATAGTATTCTGAAAAGTTCTAAATGTAGAAGTAACGTGTTTCATTTTGACATGGATATGTCTTAGCTCTGGGGGGGGGGTGTTGGCGATTTTTAAGATGAAAAACTTATAACAGGTTTCCATATAAACTACCAGAGCTATTGTATTGAATCTTAAATATAAAATAATAAGAACAGCTGTTTTATATAACCTTAAAACATTCCCTTTAGAAATATCCATGATCTAACCTATTTCCCACAGGGAAGTAAATACAAACATTTTTATACTGGTGGATTCTCGTGATTCAATAAAAGAAAAAATGAAAAAGAAAAAGAAAGAAGAAATAATTTTGTATAGTAATTTTTGAAGAGAAGAATACTCACGGCATTGAACACACTCACGGAATAGTTTTGAAGAAGTTCATTTATAGAGTAGGCTACTTATAGAAATTTATATTTGTACAAAAACTGTTTTGAGGTAATTTAAACTATATCTGTCCATCTCACTTTGTTATGAGTATCCACATGCTATTCAACGAACCCCATGTTCGTTTCTACGTCTTTTCCATGTTATTTTTGAGGTTTATCTAAATTCCAGTACTGCAGTAGCAATAGCACTCGAACTTTCACGGCTTTTATTGAGGTAAAAGCAATACGAAATAAGTTAATACGTAAAGACATATCAATATTCTTACTTTCTTCATAATATTTTTTTAAGATTATGTCACCATGAGTCTAAATGAAAACCGAAAAAATATAAACATTTCATTAGAACCAACAGGCTTCATGCGCCTTTAAAAATTACCTTCGATAAATCCAGAATAAACTTTCGATCAACCTAGTATTGTTTAACTAACTGAGATTCTTCTTTGAAGTGCAGTTGAATAGTAATTAAGTTCTTAATTAGATTTTCATTTATTACTTTCAACGAAGCTCCGAGCCCTGGTTAATTAAAAAACCCGAGTACAATTTTATTACAACATTTTATGCATATTTGTTATATAATTTAACTAATGATATTATCTTCTATTTATTTTTATTTCTAGATGATATTTCTTTTCTTTTGTCATATATAATACAAATAACCGTTTAACAAGTGTTTGCAAAAAAGTAGCTACCTACTTCCCTTTGAGAGACAGATCATGGATATATCTAAAGGGAATGTTTTCAGTTTCTCTAAACAGCTGTTCTTATAACCATATTTCTGCACTGCCATCACCACTTTCGCGTGACGCGAATCGCCAACAAGATGTTAAAAATTAGCCATTAAAATAGTTTTTTGACCAAATAATAAAGTCGTGTTAATAAAAATTAGATTAATATTAAATAATTATGTTTTAATGTGGTTCATTATTCTCTAAAGACCAAAACGTTGATCGAAACGGTTAAACTAAACCAAAAGTCAGGTCCTAAAATAAAGAGAACACTAATAATATATCCATTTGTTCTTGACATAGACTGGTATTCTACCTGTAATTTTAATACTCTCAAGTTTATTGAGACCATAACGTTTTCCATAATTTGTAGGATAATAGTTGCAAGTGTGGAGATAACCTCCGCTGTGCGCTTTATGGAGGGTTAATTGTTAATCTATTATATGAACATCAATATCATTTACACAAGATAAACAGAAACGCTTCCAAACCCCTCAAACATCTCGTGGACATACCGGGTATCAAACCAGTGACCGCTTGTACTGATGTCAAATACGTGAACTGTTTTTTGGTACGAATTTGAAAGGGACAAGTGTAAAAATGTAAAAGAATGAAATCGCGTTTTGAAGGGAAACGCCCTAAAACCTCAGTGGTATTTCCTAACGTTTACCTTTTGTTAGCTAAATTAAGTAGCTTGGTCACAAAATAATGTAAATATTCCATGGAATAGGTGAAAAAAGATGAATATCAAATCAATAATTGAATATCTCTAAAAATATAATATTCATATAAAAATGTGAAATCTCAATACTTCTCCACTCTATCGAAAAAAACGTATAATTACATTTAAATATCAAACTTATAGGAAAAATACATTAGCATTAATCGGTTGCTCCTAAGATATAGAAATGTTCTCCGTCATAGTAGAATGGTTGCATTTGATAGTTATTAATAACGAGAAATAAAGGGTTTCGACGTATTAATAGTCATACGTTTGGTCTAATAGTAAGTTTTTTAACAGCAGTAAAGTATAGAGTACACCAAAATTATAACACCATGTTAGAGGGTTGATGAGTAAAAGGGTAAAAGAGTTTTCAGAATGAATGGGTTTAAAATACGAGTATTAAAATCCGATTAGATTTTAAAATTTCCAATTTGGAACATTTGGTAACATTTTTATGTGTTAATGTGTCAGTTGCACACGTTTCATTTTTTGGTTTCAAATGATTTAAAAAAATAAATACTTAGTTCACTGAGCTCACTGAGTTGAGCTCCCTTTGATCATTGGACCAATTAACCAATATCGTATCATATGAAATTATAGTCTCTGTCAGTAGCAAAGCAACAAAATATCATCAAAATAGTAACTCTCATCCTTCAATCATTTTCAGTTTAAAATACCAAAGGCTGGGTACCTTTCATAAGAATAAAAAATTGATAATAATTGTAAAATATTAAGAAACTAAATTTATATTAGTTTTGTAAAATAACAAATCCCAGTAAACTGAGATATAAGTATTATATTTTATGAAAAAATCCAAAATTCTTAAGTTAAATTGAATAATATAGAATATTATTCAGAATTGTGTCATTTCATATATGTAGTGATAAATAATTAGAGTAAATTCATCTTAGCAGTTTTTTTAATATAAAAAATAAAGCAACTCTTTTGATCGTAATGAAACAAAGTAAGCAATCAATTTGGGCAATAATGGGGAGGAAAATTAATAAAGTTTGGTAGTATTGTAAGCAACGAGGTTGTTTATTGAGCTTCTCAACTTCACAAAGGTTGGTTAAGAACGTTCTTATAACGATGTAATTAAATCAAACTCGCCTGGTTTAGAGTTAGCTTTACTTTTATTACTTGGACTGAACTTAATACTTTAAAAATAAAAATATTTAGATCTATGTGTACAATTAAGCATAGGTAATACTTATGTCAATATCATTCTAATATTGTACTTTGTTCGGAATTCAAAATCGTAATATGTTCCTTAAAACAAAACATAAAAAATCTGTAACAAATTTGACAAAAAAGAATGAATACAGAAGATATGTTATTGGACAACAACAACACACACAACAATAGACGCACGTATGCAGATGTCTGAATACGTGCGGAGAAAAAATCGCTCGCCATGTGATTAAATGTAAACATCTGCATGTGTGCGTTGGCCTTTAAGGGGATGTTTTCAGTTTATCTGATCAGCTGTTCTTATGTTTAAATTTTTCGTCTTTCAAATTGCTAACAATCCACCAGAGCTGAAACCATGTCGAAATCGATTTAAAATATTTAAACTAACGTAATATCACAAGAAAAATTGTATAGTTTTATCAAATATAACGTTTATTACGTAATTTTGGAATTTAAATTTTTAATACTTTTCATAAATAATAGTAATTAAGTTTAAGTTAGACATTAATAATTTTCAGTTTATAGTAGCAATAAAATGTAGGTCAATTTTTAATAGCTACTTAGATGACAGAGATATATATTTTCTATTTATTTTAGTGATTTTTGCCTTCAGATGATAGGGAAATACTAAAATTTGTTTAGATTCCTATGAAACCGTCAAAAGGTCAGTCAAATACTACTCAATGAATACGAATATTACTCAACTAATCATCCTGATTATGATCCATAGGAACTAAAAATAGTTGTCATTAGCAGAAATTGGATTAAACAAAAAACAGGTATTTAAACCAATATTAGTATTATCTGTTTCCATTTTGATAATTTTGTGTATAATGAAATGAAAATCAACTGCTAAAATATACGTGAGGTAGCTTACATACTAAACTAAGTTAATATAAATTTATTTTGTATAAATACCAGTACGCGATAGAAAAGCTAAATTTTGGAGAAAGATTTTTCAAAATTACTGAAGTGTTACCGCCAACGGTTATAGTGTAGTGTAAATAATAATCTTGTGGGTGTACTCTATTCTTTGCAGGGCTCGTTTATTTTGAACATTTTAATTATCCTCGGGAACAAAGAATGCTTTGAGCCACAGTGAAATTTGAGTTAAACACCACACTGATAGTCCCGTGACACAGACAGAGTGTAATGGCGGTTTTATGCACCGCAATATCCAGGCTAAGGACAGAATGTAGATTTATTCATACATACTGGCACTGGTAAAGTTGTGCAATGCTCTGTTTTACATATTATTGTGCATGACCACACGTTTTGACTGATGCATCCGCATGCATGTTTTTGTAGAGGTAATTTATTACTTTGTCATATTTAAATAGCATAATAATTTTATTTTTTGGAAATCGAAAACAAAGTTTCACAAAGTTTTCAAAGAGCCTCTGCCTTGGTCAGCCAGGGTTACCATACCTACACTTAAAAAAACCCTACCGGTCCCTGAGACCGGTAACTCCGTTAAAGTAGTAAAAAACTTACAAAAATTCCTAGCCATACACAAACAACACTAGAGAACAAAACCGTAAGTACGTATCTCCATCCCAAGGACCTCAGAAGTTTTCTGACTGCTCTACACGTTTTTGTTTCAGCTTTTCTTTTTGTTTCATCGGGATTATGTCTTGATAGTCCTGTAAATTCTAGCTCCATGTTCCAGTTTTCCTGAGGACGGGATCAGATTCCAGACCCATAAAAATCATGAAATTTTATTTTACTAATCTTACTGGCAAATATCCGCATTAACAATACAGTAGAACTCCAATTATCCGAATTAATGGGGACCGGGACCCATTCGGATAATCAAATATTCGGATAATCGGAGTTTTGTTTTTTCAATTGTCATTAGAGAGAAAAAAGCTACGTTTTGATATTGCACTATTTTTTTATTGAATTAAATGTAAGAAACATGATATTTTCACATGTTTTAAATATAAATAAAATGTACGTACAAGTTTAGAAATAAAAATCATTGTTTTTTAAACATCTCCGTCAATGTAAGCTGTTTTGTGGTCTTCATCCGTTTTCGGGCAACCAGGTCACGCATTTGCTTGACGGTGAGCAGTTGCAAGTGGTCACACTCGGGCTTTGCGGAGGGAAGAATAATAGCGCACTTAGACTTTTTTTGGACATTTTTTTTTCTAAAAGTGATTTGGATAATCGGCGATTCGGATAGTCGGAGTTCGGATAATTGGAGTTCTACTGTAGTATATTTCAAATCTTGGATTTGTCCAATTCTGAATGTAACAACAAAAAGGAAGGACAATTTAAAATTGTTTTTTGAAACAATTTTAAATTGTCTTTGCTAGGATCCAAAATGGGCGTTTTTGATAGGAGCACAGCTGAGGCGTGTCAAGCCTGTTAAATGTGTGAGTAATATATTAAAAAGCAAATTTCGTACCATGTGATGAACTATTCTTTCATCATACTGCAAATAAAATGAAACAAACTCGTAAAACAAAGATTATTACCTGATTTAGAGTATGAATAGTTGTCGACCATTTTTGTCGTTTTAGACTTATCAGCTGTTATGTTACCAACGTTGTAGCAGTTTTTTCTTGATTTCTGATAGTTGTTTAGGTTATCTCAGTGTTAATTAATTATTATTATCGATAGTTAGATTTAATAGTTGATTACCAGTTTCACATCAATATTTGGAAAATCAATAGTGAATCGATAGTGGCAATCAATTGCCGTTACTTTATCCAATATTTACATTGGAACCTTGAATCAAACAAACGTATTATCAACAATGATTTTTTTCAGCCTGAAAAAAACTAAAAATGCGGACTAAAAACCATCATAATAATAGGTTTAGTCCTAGGAAGAAAAATAACAAATTATGCTCTTCATCACATTTATCTTAAACAGTTGTTTTTGAAGCAGTATGAGGAAAAATAATTTAAACGTGACACAATAATTTTTAGCTAATAAGGATAAAGTGTTATTAAAATGTTATTAAAGTGTTATTAGCTAAATAATTGAATGTTATTAAAATGAGGAATCGAATGTGCAAATTTTGATGTCTCCTAACAAAGAAAAAATTACCCTCTGGATTTTAAGGTGTCTAAATTAATTTTTCCGAAGGATGAAAATTGATCAAATCAAATAATTAAGTAATTTCGTGTCATAGAATCTGATGAGCAACAAGCGACTTGTGACACATTAGCCCAGTAGCCTAGGTCAAACATTCTCGGATCGAAACCAGAGATAGGCGTTTACCAGGCATAAGTTCTAAAAAATATTTAGTTGAAATTGGAATGTGTTTTGACTCAATTAACATACTAATAACAAATTTATTCCTTCAATGTATAGAAATAAAATAAAACTAATAAAATTTAGAAATTTTTTTAATGGCTTAATATTTTAGTAGTCTTGTCTACTAAAATATTAAGTAGTGCAGTAACCTTGGGTACCACACTAGATTTTCATTGTACTTAGGCCTATTAATTTATAATCTTACATTGTATATGCTTAATTGGGAAACCACAGCAAGTAAAAATTAATTACTTTTTGGTTCCTGTTTTTCTAGGAAATATTAAGTTAAATGATAAAAACTATTCTTTTAACTAAATATTGAATAGTGTTAAGTCGAATTCATGGATTTTATATATTAACATATATTTCACACATAAGTACATTGTAAAATTATAAATAACCTAAAATGTTCATGACCCACACTGTTAGTAGCTTAGCCGGTCCCTGGTAAATTTCTATTTGAAGAAATAAGAAAGTTGTAAGGTTAGCAGCTGCACTCCAACCCCTTACCACTGTATAATTGCCCCATCTTTAATCACCTAAGTTCCCAACTAATCTTCTTAGATGACTTCCAATTCCTTTGATCGTGTTTGAAGCAATATTTCCTATTTGACTTTCAGTCTTCTTGATGATTCTGATTGCTGTTAGAAAGTAATTTATAATGGAAGATTTAACTTTTAAAAGGGGCTTTAAAGATATCACGTTCGAGTCATCACTAGTTTTAGTCAAATACAGTTATTCAGGGTGTATCTTATATCAGGGTGTACACAAAAAACTTTGGGATATTGTTCCTAAGATGAAAACAAACAAAAAAGGACCGTGAATATATGTCCTATCTCGCTCCGTTTTCGACTGTCGCTGGTGTATGTGATGTTTACATAACTTGCTATAACTTTGGAACCACTTAAGGTACTAGCTTTAAACTTGGAACCTCCATGAGTACTAATAGGACTTTTTTGTACATGATATAAAATGTTTACTCTGTACCATTTAAAGATGGTGTCCATTTAAATTTTTCAAAGCTCAATTACTCAAAAACCACGAGGTTTACAAAAAAGAAAACCAAAGAAAAAAAGCTATAATGTTTAATTTAGTTTTAGAAAATGTAAAATTTTAACAAGATCACAAATGAAGAAGAAAATTCCATTTAAGTAAAATTACTGCTTACTTATGATAACTTATATTAAGACCCAAATTGACATTTTTAGTTAGTTTTGACCTCAGAAACAATAACCCAAAGTTTTTTGGTATATTTCAGATACAACACCTGTACTGTATATAATTTTGCTAGAAATCAAAATACTATAAAAAGGAATTGGGGATGAAATGAAACAGAAGTCTGGATATTGTACTCAAATATGAGCATGTGTATGTACATCAACGTATTGCTTGTTTTTATTATATATAAATATAATATACAACGTAGTCTATAAATATCTGACAACCTATACATAAATCATGTTTAAAAGAATAGCAATTATTGTTCTGCTATAAACTAAGTTTACAAGCTAATAGTGGCAAAACAAATCATTTATATAATTTTAGAAATACATGTACCAAACAAGTTACAGCTCTAGTTAGTAAGCTTAAAATGTAATTTTTATTTTTATTTTTCATATAAAAAACTTAGGTAATTATTTTATTAGCTACCTATTAAAACAAAAGATGGTTGATACAAGGGATTCATTTAAAAATAAATGTTCAAAAACTAATAACTAAAAAAATTCTAGAATTTTCAAACCTGTTTTAAATGCTCAAATAAAATGATATGAAATAATCTCTATTATCAGAACCTAGAGTATTTATTACTTTAAAACAAAACCAAATCATTTAAAAATTAATGTGCATAATTAAAGTAACTATCATTTAAGTAAAAAATAACCAAAATAAAATTTTGTTGAAACATTAAACAGACTTATAACTCATTGAAATTGCTCAGTTTGAAGAAATATTATAAAATATTTAGTAACAATTAAATTAAAAATATAAATTTTACAAAGTTTGATAGGAATAAGCATAAAAACAATGAAAAAAAGAAATTGGTAAATAAGATAGTTTTCTTGCTGTAAAATCAAAATATCGTTAAGAAAAAAAAACTGTGAGAAATCCTCTTATGAATTTATAAAAATCATATTATAAATTAATGTTCGGCGTCTGCTACTAAAAATGTTTCTTATTGATAAAGTGTTACTGATCAATTAACGGCCAAACGAATCAGTGAACATTTGTACAATATTTATTCAGTTGATGGACAGGGTAACGTAGGACCTTTAAAGTTTGAACTTTGCACAGTCACTGCATGATTATCGTAACAACATACATGTCTTATTATATACAAATTGTGATTGCCTCTTGAATGTAAACACCTGTCTGTTATAAAAACTATGACAAAAAGTTGAAATCGAAATTGTTTTAGAAACGTAATGCTACTGCTGATTTCAAAGTGTAAATTGAACTATAAATACCGCAATTAATAAGCAAAAACTATATAACTTATTGTTGAGACGGTAAAACATAACAAATTTAGATTTTTCCTTACAAGAATTTTTACTAAAATATTCACCATTCATTGTTTTGTTTTTTACATTAAAAATATAATGCCAATTTAATAATATGTTTAACTATATGTTTTGTTATACTATGAATATTATCATAGATGCATAATGATAAGGAAAATATAACAGAACAGGTTTTACCAGATAGTCAAAGAGGCAAACCAAATTCAAAACCATTTCAGACAAATGACTACTATAACACCCTTACTTAATAATAAACCACCAACCATTCGTACAGTACATTACATTCAAGGCACCTTTAGTAGAACATTCAGATCGACGCATCAGATATAGTAAGAGGCATTCTTTGTAAATGTTTTACTTAATCACTTTGTACATTGCTTATGAGACTTATAACAAAGTTGCATCGGTTGCGTTCTGGCAATATTTGTTGTTAAGGCTGTTTGTTATAATACAAAGCATATCCTTTTGAAATAATTACTGATTCTAGTAATTATTAAATTAGTAATAGCTAAGTATATATAGAAAGCTAAGAAAATTATACCTTGGAATAAAAGAAAAATTTGTGGAATTTTGTCAAAATTAATTGCGAAGTTAATGCATCAATATAGTAACAGCCGAAACAGCAAACAGACCAACAGAAACCATTGCCAGTAAATAACACAACACTTAACATATTACTATTGTACCACAATAGCTCCTCTGCACAATTGTGAAACCACAATCTTGGAGCGCTATGAGCCACTACTATCTATCACAGATCAATGTTACGTTACGTTTACCACTGACAGTAGAGTCTCTATTTTGTTTAACTGTTTGATTCTACAAACTGTGAAGTTTTACCAGTAAAGATTGTGATTTCGGTGAAAAATAAAACTTATGTTTAAACCACAAGAAATTGCAACTCGTTACATATAAGTGCAACATATTTTACATATTAGAGTCCAGTATTAATGGAAATAAATAGCAGCAGCATCAATATTTCAGTGATAAAATTAAAGGTTTAATACCAGCAACTATATCAATCACATTGAAATAAACATTTTGAGGCTTAGTAAAATGAGGTTTTTTTGCAAATTCTCATTTTATTTTACCCCTTGAGAGCTGGTGCCGCAGTCGTTTAAACTGGATGATTAGTTATTTTTTTATTTACCGTTTACCTTGAGCAAATTGTCTCTATCCCCTTTAATCCCATTTGTTGTGATCACATTCCTCTACCTCTTTAGAAGTATGTTGGTTTGGGGCACTTTGTGTGGACTGATATCCCAAGCCTTGCACTTTGTGCAGGCTTTTTCACCGCGCGACTTGTCAGGTAGTAATTTTTTCTACTAAAAACTTAGTTTCCAAAAGTGTTTTTTATAGTTTGTTTAAATTTAATTTGTAGCTAGTGTTTTTTAGTTGTAGTATAACTCACTTATATTACAAGTTTACCATTTAAATTGTAAATATGGATCAAAGAGAACATGAACTTCAATGCATTCCACGAGGTATCAAGCTACGACTTTGATCTATTTAGAGCACTTGGAAGAGCCCTGGTGTGGCTTGTAATTGCGCGAGTTCTGGAGGGTTAAATGTAATTTATTTGGTAAAATGTTTATGAGACTATAATTATTAATCAAAAATTTATACTAATACCCTGCTTTGTTTTTACATAATATTATGAAATGAACAAACAATTCATGATTTCTTGTGGCTTAACAACCAAACATAAAATATTCCAAAAAATGAAATACACTATGAAGAAATCAGTTGACAGTTTTGCGATTTATATAATATATGAGAAATAAAATATTCAAAAAAGAGAACAGAAATCTTTGGAAAAATATATTTATGCGTATCATTTCAACACTTAAAACACTCTTCTTATTTTTATTACTAGGAATAAAAGGAACTAACTTTGAAATTATTGATTGTAATATAGGAAGATTCCTCTAAGATAAACATAACTTAAGATTGCACAATTCTTATGTTTAAATAATAATTACCTATCAAATATTCATATCCAAAACCTTTGACTCATAATTACATAACAATGAAATACAACAATATTTACAACCAACGTAGAATCACTTTTACAATTTTTTCAAGATATCAAGTGTCAAAACAACACGCATACTTGGAATGAAAGGTCATATAAAATATACGATTTTGATTCATTTCTTACAAGACCACCCTACCGACTTTCTCCCTAATCTGATTACGTTTAAAAGCTATAAAAATCTTACCTTAGAAACTATGTACAATATGTTCATTTATATATAAAGACACCGCATTTATCACGATTGGAAACAAACTAAAGAGTAGAATAACCAATTCATCAGATGGTGGAAGGAGAACGGCTAAACTCTCAGGTGGCCGGGCCACGTCATTGGCTAACTACTTGGCTAGGTTAATCATTATTAAAATCACCTCTCCGGCCTCAGCAGATTCAGCACCAGTGGGAGCAGCACCACGAGCGTGAGTGGCTGATGTAACCTGGGGGCCCTGCTCAGCTCCATGCATTGACCTGGGTTGTAAATTAAGGTTCAGAGTAAAATATTTGTAAAAACTTAAAAAAATAACTACTTTTAGAACTGGTTTTCTTATGAACCAAATATTACTCCCTCATATTTTGAAGGATTAGGAAGCCCTGTTAAAAAAGCATAGGCAATTCAAAATTCTATATTGTAAAGACATTGAAAGTAGGGATTTAGAGGAGAAAGAAGAACATAACTATTTTTTCTTGAGGAGGTTAAGGTGAACCTAAGGTTACAAGTAGGTACAGTACCTTCACTTGTGATGTTGAACGCCAGCACGCCCGTCGAGCCTGGCACGATGTCACGTCGGCACGTGTCAGCACTGGTGGAGAACAACACGACATTTTCTGCCTGGCTCTGGTACACGAAGCAGTATCGCTTGGCGCCATGTGAACTACGTGACAGAGGCGTTGTGATGAGGTAGTGGGTTGCCGTTGAGTTGTCCGACCAACCTCCGTGGCATGAGTATACTGCGTAAACACACAACTTAACTGTCAAGATTTTCTTATATTAAAACATAAAAATTATACTTTAAAATGTTAAAAGTTTATAGCTCTGTAATGTTCAATATTTGACCAAATAAACTTTTATAAATAATCTACTAGTCCTATATCCGAACTAGTCCATGAATATACAGGTACAGTTATACTGGTATATCGGTGGAGTATCTATGCCAGTATCTATATAAGGTTTTGCATATTATGTGATCAAAATAGTATTATAAAATATGATCACTATTCCACTTCCTCAAATTCTACTTATATAATGCTGTTTTGAACAAGAATTACTTTACTAAGGGGGTAAATATTTAAATGTTATTAAAAAATTTTCATGAAATAATTATTTTTTCAAAATATAATTTTGCTAGTGTTATTAGATATAGGTTATATATATTATTTAATATATAGGCGTTTCACTATTTATAACACAATACAAATATTTAAAACCCAAAACATTTTTATGCCAAGATGTTTCTTATTTACACTACATATTATCTTAAAAACTAAAAGATAACATAACTTGAACAAGAATCGTACTCTTTTGTGGGCGCACAAATCAGATATTCAAATAAGAATACTACTGTTTAGTATTAATATTATTAAAATTATATCTGAGATAAGAACTAAGTGTAGGCGAGAGATTCTGACTAGTCGTTGGTGAGTTGTTCTAAAAACAAAAATAAACTAGATAATGCATGGACCGTACCTGAGACCATGTTCATGTTGTTATTGGGTGAGGAACAATCGGACCGGAACTCCATCGTGTCCAGCGACCCACAGCCGACCATCAACGTTTTGAAGTCCAGAGAACAAGCCTTCGTCACAGAGTACGGATCCAAATCCCGCCTCGATCTCTTATGTTTCTTATGAGGACTTTTCAGGTACTGCCCAACCAAATCATAGTGCCTATCTTTCTTCTCATGAAGTTTAGTCTTTTCTGTTCCACTCTGCTTTAAATTCCTCTTCAGTCTTATTTTCTGATCGCTGTACAAGTCTTGGATCTCCCTAATGTCGGAGGGTGGTATCCACTTGACCGCGCTGTAGCTCTGCGAGAATTTGTCGCGCACATTATTCTCAGCTGGTTCTCGGGTGTGAGACCTTGTGTGGCGTTCTCGTCTACTCACACCGGTTACTGAGAATCGACCGAAGTGTGGACACTTCTTCTGTTCTGGGTTCTCAGCTGGAATTAAAAAAATCATTCATATTAAATAGGTACTTAGGTAAATCTGTCAATAATAATTCATTATTGTTATATTCAATGTAATTAAATATATTATTTTTTACTGAATGGTTAGCATTAATATAATATATGAGTTGAAAACTACTAGGTTCTACGTTCTTTTATTTGGCCATTAACGAAGGACCGAGGATGAAATACTTATGGAATAATTTTTGTGTGTTGAGATATAACCAGAATCTGATTGGAATTGGTTGATAATCATAGTAAAATGATCAACTAAATCTTTTTTATTTGAAAAGTTACATGTAAGTAAATCAGACAAAGTTACATCAAATACAAAATACTCATAACATTTTTTTTGTATAGTTAAATGTATTATCTTTTTACTGAGATGTTAGGTTTTATATATATGAGTTGAACATTATTAGGTTGTACATTCTTCTATTTGGTCATTAATGAAGGACCGAGGATGAAATACTTATGGAATAATTTGTTGAGTGTTGAGATATAAGTTGAATCAGATTGGAATTGATAAATGATCGTAGCAAATAAATCAACTAAATAATTTTTACTTAACAAGTTGCATGTCATCAATATAATCAACTTAAAAATACTAATTACAATCACCCATCGGGTCATGTTTCTGTCTTATTACGAATATAGTTATAGACACAACTACTATGTTGAGTAGAAAATGGTCTTTAGTCCACCAAACAGTAATAAACAAAACTAAAAATGGAAGTTAAAAATTATGATTTAGAAATGTGATTAGATATACTTATCCGATGAAAATGTACACTAAAAAGCAAGTTCTTAGGAGGAGTACTTACTAACTAATGTAATGTAGGGGATGGTATTTCTATCAAAGTATCCAGAGTTGCAAGCGTCTTCCGGCCTCCGAGTGAAGCCACCTGTGGTGAAATGACAAGTTTACAAAATATATATTTTATTCATAAATTTGGTTGCAATATGTAATACAAGTACTACATTATGATATAATATAGTAATATTTCAAGCTTTCAATTGTTTTGATGCGATCTTTTGAACAAAAACTTAATGTAAAAAATAATGTAGTTTAGCGAACCAGTTACCATTACTTCAGTAAGCATTCATACTCAAAATCAGTTTTTAACTAACTGAGTTACTACTTACTTAGTTTTACTAACTAGTGTTTGTTTATGTCAGATATTTTTTACAGCTTTTTATTATATTTTAAAAGACATGATTGACTAATGAAATTGAACTGGCATCAAGTACCAACTGCATTTATAAAGGTACTTTAAAAAGTCATAACTGATAAATATTCAAACATTTTCTGGTCTAACTTGGTAAGAAGTTGAAATTAGTTTCACAAACAGCAAAACCGATAACAATTCTTGATTTCAATCACATAATCAATTATCAATATTGAGTTTTATTATTGTTACCGTACATTAATTGTTATTACAAATATTATGTTACAATTAATTATTGTTACACATTGTAATTTTTTCCCCACCTGACTGCACCTCAATGATGTGAGCATCTCTCTTGTGGAACATCATGCACATGTATCCATTTTGGCTGAAAAAAACATCACAAAGTATATAATTAATAATAAGAAGAGTTTAACAGAATCAGTTAGGAATTGCTGATATAGATTAATGAAGACTCAATCATATTGGTATCGTTCAAGACTTAGAGCATTGAAAAAAACCACTAAGTTAATACATTTGGAATAAAAATTTGTTTTTAAACATGTTCATATTGTAATCACTGATATGTATTACAGTTTCTGTGTTTTCTATTAATCAATGTATTTGTTTTATTATTTTCTTGGTATTCATAACAGTTAATAAATAAAAAGAGGAAAGTATGATGTAAAACATTAGTTATATAGCAAAGTAATATGATTAAACTATGAAATATGTTAAATCATTAAAATATAATAATTATTCCACATGTGAAAATATAGACCAATACATGATCAATGTCTAATGGAAGATACTTGTAAAGTAAAATGGAAGAACACCGTAACTAATAGTTGAAAGTACAGTCCCCTTTTATAATACTCTATTGCATCATATAACTGAATAATTATATTTATCCAAATAACGGAAAAGGTTGGAAAGATTCTCGAATTTACATTAGCTAAACAAGTTACAAACTATATTAAGTTTACGGAAGGTAAAAAAAACTACATCAATGTTGTTGGTATCTAAACTTAAGTTATAAAATTGATGTAATTCTACCTAAAGTTAATAAAATTTCCATCATAATTATTGTAGAGTCGTTCGGTTTCAAAGTGAACAGAGTGAAATAAGCTTTAAATATACCTTACTATCAATATTTCAAATAAAAAAATTGACAACTTACCATCCTACAGTGTAGTGAGTAACAACATAAGCCATTTCAGTGTTGGCTTGTAGAATCTCGGAACACACAACTCTCACCTGGAAATTAAAAATAATTTAATTAAAGAAAACTAATTTTAGTATTTATAATTATTTTCATCTGTGATACAGCATTAACATATTAATTTTGCATTAATAATTTGTTCTAAAAGCTGCTAAACACTAATTTTGACCATACCATGTTACTGAAATTTTAATTTTTTAATTCCATAATAATTCTTAACCTGAAATTAAAAACAGTACTCAATAATTTTGTACTCTTCTTACAAATCAAAGCTAAGAGTGAGAGCACATTACAAAGAGGATCATACTGATTGAAATTGGTGATCTATATACTTATATGTTCAGAGAGTAACATATCTCCACTTTTAGATTTAGATTGTCTTATTACATACAGTTAATTTACATTGAAGTTATTTTACTGAGAATGTTTTTAGGTTTTTGCTATTCTATGCTGCTAAGCTAAATAAATTCCATGTATAGGTGGGTTTTATCTGGGGTATAATACAAAAAGGTTATGGTCCAGCATGCTTACACTGTGCAAATGATCAACTAGGGTTTAGCAGAAATAAAACTGTATGACATTTACTTGATAATGCATTTCACTATGACATGTATGACACAAGTAACATAATACCAATCTAACATTAACGTTCACATTAAAATACTCAGTACACGTTGTCTTAGTGTCAATAAATACCTCCTGATCCTTGTCATAGGCTGAGAGCTGCTGCTGTACCACAGGCCCTTCACTGGGCAGAGCCCCCAGGCTGGTGTTCGAGATGTGGAGAGTGGTGTTGCGGTGGTGGAACTTATAGGAGCTGCGGTAGTCTAGAGTGAACCACTGGTGGTGCGTTGTTAGCCATGTGGGAAACTTACACTTCTGACTTGCGGTCACTGAAACATTTTCATTTAAAATTCAAACCATATTTTAGGAGACAATTTGAAATTTAATTTATGTATAACATGTATTTTATTAAAAAAATCAAGATAATGATTGAGTATTGATTGAAATAAATTTATATTTGTTTTAACTCATAAAAATACTTCCTCAGGAATTGTGATTGTGGATACTTTATGAAGGATGGTTGGTGGATTAACATCTTCACTATTGAATACTAAGTTCATCTGCAAACACCTAAACAAATTATTAGGCCAGCTAACATTTCTGAGGCAAAATTTTGATTTGGATCCTTTGTTAAATTTTGGATTCCTTGGGTGCTTTTGGCTGTTGTGCTATTGATTAACAGTCCTTTCTTATGGAAATGTCAACCTTAATAACAAGACTCCAACCACAATCATCTTACACTCATTTATCATTTTATACTCAGTCCTACCTAGATAGGTTGCCATTACAAAAGGTAATAGGTAATAAATTTAATACCAACACTATATATTTTTTAAGGTATTATTGTCTAAAAATACATCTTTACAGTTTTTACATTCTATAAATTTTTAAAATGTAAACCAACCTTTTTTCAGAGTCATTGTTCTGGAGCCCTCCATGGGACTGAAGAGTCCATTACATGTGGCGTCCCCGGACTGGGCAACTCTGCAATCAAATAGCTCTGTGTATAGCTGTGTGTAATAACTTTTAATTTAAAAAAAGCTTATGGTCGCCAATTTGATATAAAAAATTTGATCTAGTTGCAATTTTTCTAAATTGGATATAAAAGATCCCGATCATGTTTCAAAAGAAATTGATTCATAGATATCTGATATTTAAAATATT
Organism: Nephotettix cincticeps; assembly: GCA_023375725.1. Classification (NCBI taxonomy): domain Eukaryota; kingdom Metazoa; phylum Arthropoda; class Insecta; order Hemiptera; family Cicadellidae; genus Nephotettix; species Nephotettix cincticeps. Next base: position 49,748,499 of record CM041785.1, read on the forward strand.
TTGGAAAATTACAAAATGGCTGATATCTGGGTAGTATGCTTTTTTTAGTACATAACCCATAGGAACCTTTTTGCTTATTTTGACCCAATAAACCACATTATGTTTCTGGAGGTAGCTTCTGGGACCTCTAGATACCCACATCATCATCATGAGCATCATCACCAGGGGTTTACTGAAGATCCCAAGGCATTTCAGCAAAAATGGAATTTGTGAACACCCCTAAGATAGTTTGGCTGGATGAAAAATCCAAAAACAATCTAATGATCTACTGCTTCATTTCATTGAAGTCCTATTTTAGCAGGTTGTCATGTTTCCTAGAATAGAGGACTTTAGCCCACAGTAATTTAAAATCAGATGTCAACATTTTCTTTATTGTAATTAACATAAACATTTTGTAAAATTATAACAGCTTGTTTTGTAATAAAACACTTCTTAATATATAATCGATTATACCTCTTGTATTTTGCTTGTTATATATTCAAGGGAAACAGAAAAAAACATGTATATACGATTATTATTTACGTCTTTGAAACAGTCAATCAAAATAGATTATTTTTTGACAACATTTTATTTTCAGCAATGTGTTCAAATGGTACTACCCAATGAAAAGTTATTCATATGACATGGCACAAATCAAACTTAAAATAAAACCGCTGGAATATTATCTTTTAAAATGAATGTTCAGAGGAATTACCCAAAGTAAGCATCAGTTAATCCACAAAGCTTAGAGTTAAACCTCCTAATAGTAGCAATAAAACCTCTAAGTGTGTGGCATTATATATCGCTGCTAATATTGCTTCCTTTAATGCTGGTGGCTTTATAGACGATAAACACAATACTTTATACATGCCATTACTCCAATATTGGTTTTAATATGATCAGTCCATGTAGCTTGGGAATTTTATGATGCATCCTATAAATATGAAATTTCAAATTAAAGCTGTTTATTTCTACTTGCGACATTTAAAATACCTATGATATATTAAACATTTTACTGACTAAACAATAAACAATTACTCTTAGTTTGGTGAATTTTTTATTGTTGAGTGATTTTTTTCTTAATTGATCAGATAGTGAGGGAATATAATAATGAAAAAAACTGAATTATCTGTCTACACTTATTAATCTTACTGTAATAATTTACAATTTTATATCAATTATAAAACAAATCATGTCCTGTTTTTGACATAGGGGGGAATTCGACAGACAAAAATTTGAAACAGAAGCCAATCATGTGGTTATAAAAACACATGTTGAGGAAAAGTAAAACATTCCTTTAGACATATTCGTGAGCTAAGCTATTTCCCAAATTGAAGTGAATTATCTTTTATAATGACAACCCTAATTTCACACAAAATAGAATGGTTTACAAGAATTTTTGCAGTGTAAATTTTACTGTTTAATTCAAATTGAGAGTTTACAGTACCTCCACAATCTTGGACTATAGTCCGATATTTCGTCACTAAACTTTATAAATATACTACAATTTTTTACCTTAATTTGCCTGTAGATCTAAAAATATTCTTTACTCTCCCAATGTACATTCCGTTACTTAGTGTAGCATCATCACAAAGTAAAATTTTGAGTGTAAAAAAAATTTAATTATTTTTAAAAAGATCTACAGGCAAATAAAGGTAAAAAATTGACTATAAACATATTCTGTTTATAATCTTGGTAAACCAATAATTCTTGTTAAATTTAAGTTTTTTTTGTTTAATACTGACAGGCATGCAACTTTTATTGCTTCCTCTCTACACAAACACACCTATACTCAACGTCGTCCGCCTTGGGTCGCGGGAACTCTGGGTCCTCGCCGTAGAGCTGCATGGCAGACTGGCCCTGCCCCGTCATTTTCTCGTACACGAAGCATCGGTAGCTGTCCTCGTTGGAGGTGGAGTGGGTGTGGTGCAGTGGTAACACCTTGCCCACCAGGTATCGTGACGAGCCTTCCTTCCACGTCGCTAGGCACTCCAACTCCTCAACTGAGAAACAAATCAATAAAGAGAAAAGTAAAAAAAAATTCTTAAAGTATCACAAGTTTTGTCAAATGATCATCTGTTGGGAACAATTGTTTCATGTTTTATGAGTACATCCTCTGGCCAAATGTTAACACATGAAATATAATCAATATACAGTATCATTGAGTTCACAAAGTCTTATGACTTATCGACCACGTAGGCCACCTACTAGCCACGGTTTTGTTGTACGTAATAGTGCAATGAATGCATGGTATTTGGTCAGTACAGTGCATTCTTCACCGTGTTAGTGCTATCTTTCTACACCAGAAAGCGCTACTCAAGTATTAGCTTTCCCATTGCTTCACAGAGCTGGGTGAACCGTGGAGGACTTGAGATTGCATTTTTGTCACAAGTGGGATGTGAATTCATCACCTCAACCTCTGTAGACCAGCTATTTAAACCACACGACATTCCACGCCCTTAACTAGTAAAATAATTTGTTAAAAAATTTGAAACATAGAGTCACAACATATCACTTTCCTAATAAACATTTAATTATGAGTTTATCTTTTTATTTAATACACACATGAAACAAAACGGCGGTTTAAATTATTGCTTTTAACCTTTTAAAAATACATTTATTTATGCTTTAAGCTCTACAATATTTGCTATTCATATGATGGATTTCCTAGGTAAAGTCTATTTACCGTACAAAAAACTCTTTTTCATACATTAACTTCTAATTGGAATTAAAATTAGAACGAACTGTTCTATAAATCTGCTGAGGATTTATAGCTGTTGTAGAGCTTGAGGAATTTAGGGATTAATATTTTAATCAATTTAAATATAAAATGTAAAATATTCATACAAATTGGAACAAAAATTTTTTTGCGAGTTTGTGACAGCAAGAAATAAACAGATAAAACTGAATAAAATACAAAACTATAATTGCTTGTCAAGTTTTGACATTGAACATTAGTGTTTCGTGGAAAATATTCCCTATATCATTATTTATATTATTTTTCCCAAGGCAGTTTATACAGAGTTATAGACTTATCAGTGTAGCAGAGGAGAGGTTATTTCAACCAAGTTGTTAGTACACAGACCAGGATCAAAATGTTGTTCCACGATGTCAAGTCAGGTGAGGGTGAGTGAGTTTCTCGCAATCACTATATTTACACAACAAACAATCTCTAAACCTGTCCACTTCTCTATAAACATAGTTATAACTGTAAACATGGTGCACGTTAAACATAAGTCACTCGTCTAAAACATAATTTGCCACTTCTGTAGACAAATACGTAACATGTTTTGTAATGGCAGGAATATAGAGCATTTGCCTCATACATAGTTCATCGCCAAATCTAGTTTCATCACTTCTTAAATATTAATTATCCGATAAACAGTAATGTAAAAGTGCATATTAAACGTTGTTTAGGATGCCTGAATAAGTATTAATCAAAGTTTTTTTTAATCCTTAAAACAGTTCTACTTATTTCTTAACAGTCAGAAATATGTGAAAGAAATGAATGAATCACTGGTACTTCAAATTGCCCAAAGCCAAAAACTGCTTCAAAATCTAAACCTACATTACTACATACTGTACTAACACCAAGGCATTTAAAGACGTACTAAAATTAAATCAAAATATATTTCTTAAGCACTTTAAAATACTGCAGCTGCCTCAAAACTTAGTTCATAAAGGGCCTTAATTAAAATACTAATCCTGTCTGAAAACATAATACCTTAATAAACTAAAGCTTTCCAAAATAATTGTTCCTAGGCATTTCAAAGCACTAAATCTGTCGTAAAACATAGTCTGTAAGGATTTTAACACTCTAGCTGTCTCGAAACATAATTCCTAGGGATTTTACCACTTTAAACCTGTCACAAAACAAGGTCCTGTTCCATTCCTAGGTAAACAACTAGGAATTAGAAACGTAGTTCTCACCCCAGCCCTAACCACAACTCACCGGTGCTTTCGGTGCCGTGGACGTCAGGACAGGCCTGGTATCGGAGCAGCAGCCTGGAGTCCTGGGTGCAGGAGTCAATACTACTGACGGGGTAGCGACACTCTCCGTGGCCGCGGTTGTAGGTGAACGTGTGGCCTCCTCGGAATGGACAGGACACCGAGGTGGCGGCCTCGCGGAACATAGAGTACAGCAGAGCGTCGCCTGTGATCAGCGAGCAGAGTGACTGCAGGTTGTCTCGCTGCATGCAGTACGCTGCAAGATGGAACGGAATATGAGCCAGCTGTTGAGCCACCGGAGTACGAGCAAACTTAGTGAATAGTAATTTTAATCAATGATTGGTGTAAATAAAACCTTAGCTAAAACTAGGTTTTTCCTTAAGATAGCTTACCCCGGAGTGAATAATTGTGGTTAGCATTTTCTAGGGTGGCAACTGCTAAAAATATTATGAAGGCTTAGCAAAAATACTTAAAAACGGGAGTGAATAAAACCCTACGACTCTTAGCATTTGCTAAGAGATTTTTAAGTGTGGTCAGGGGCAAACTTGACTACGCCTTGCATTTGCTTCCTTTCTTTCAGTGCTGTTACAGCCATGGCCACCTATCCGACAGGGAAAGATCTACAATGTCAGAAGAGATATTTTTGTGCTTAGTCCAAAGAGCTTCTTTGATTTTAAAGTAACAGTATTGATTTCTCAGAAAATGAATTTCTGTTGAAACTGACAATAGTGGTGATGGAGTCTTTTAGCGTAAACAAATGGACATATTTTAAGACTAATTGGTGACCCTGTGTTCCAGGCCGGTTTAAGGCACAACTTGCGACAGGTCACTAGCACTCTCTAAGAACCCGCTAGCCCCAAACTTTTCTACCCTAGATAATGCCAAAGAATTACGGACAAGGTCTAGTGTTTTCCCCAAATTTTAATTTTTTTTATTCACATTGATATCGACCAAATGATAAAACAAGTTGATGATGCTAGATTTTATTCACACCCCTCAATATTTTTATTTTTGACATGGATATGTCTGAGTTCTTTGGGGGGTGTTAACAATTATAGAGACGCAAAAAGCGTAACGGATGAGGTGTCATTGGTAAAGTGTTTTGATATTTTATGTTTACTGTAGTCATATGCTTAATACGAGGTACAAGCAAATTCCTGGAATATTAAATGTTCTTTATATTACAAGATAAATTAAGGTCTTAGAGAAACTACACTGATTACTGATGGAAACATTTCTCATTTAAAATTTGTATTTGTTTATTTTGTTGATTTGTTGTATCTTTACTTTAATTATTTACTTCCCATAATATTTTAATCATATTGCGGTATTTAGTGCCTTAGAAATATTTAGACCTAAAGAAACATAATGACAAATACTTACTTTCTTTGTACTGAAGAACATTAATGTGTTTTTCATGAATCACCACACAGCGGTAGCAAATGTTCTTACTGGAAAAAGTAAACAAACAGTCTAAGGTTAATTTTATTATTATAATAAGTAACGTAATGGTTAACATGACTGGGAAAGGATGAAGATACAACAAATATACCACATATATATTGTTATTAAAATAGTCCTATATATAAATTAGTAAAAATACACATCTTTTAATAATTTTATACTACACACTCCTTACCTTATACTTAAATTAGACGTTATTTTGTAGAAATTAATACTCTCCGTATTTAGATATACAAGGTAACCATGAAAATATTTAATGGATGCGGATATTTGAGAAAATAAGCGTTTTAGGCCATACCTCCATTGGAACCTTTTTCTTCCTTTTAATGTACCTAATCACTCACTGAAGTCCTGAAACGTTTTTTATAGACATCCTGTATAGAAATGCAAATGAAAATATACAAAAACTAATTTTTATACGATATAAATTCAAATAAAACATTGATGAAATATAACTTTTGAAAGAGGGGAAATCACATTTTCCGATTACACAAAGGCTTTTAGTGGGTTGTTGGATAACCGAGGTAATCAAAACAGCCACAAGAGGAGGTTTGGACGCTATCAGGGCTGTTATCTGGCATCACGTTGTAATGGCAGCCGAACAAAAAGGTTCATACTTTAACAATATGTTAACATTGATAATATGGCAATATATAGCTTGTATAGCGACATACAACATGCATGCATTTAATAAATTTCAAAATTTATTACTGTAGCTAATTTTTTCTTTGCTTTGGTAGTTTGTTGGATGTGTAGATATTTTGATGTGTCAATAGAAATAAAATTTGGGAACTCACAGACTTCAAATAAAATACTTAACTGAACAAATATAAGGTAAATTTAGTAAATATTCCTTAAAAATGTTTTAATTTTTTATACTTGTCAAAAAATTGTTCATATTTATGTTTAAAATTAGTGTTTTTTTCATTGTAAAGAACACATTAAACAAAGGTTAGTGTTGTGACTATGGATATTTTAAAGTATACACCACTAGAATTCAAACTAAAACAAAACAGTATTAATATAGGACTAATAGTGAACTCGTTTATTTAGTAGTCTATATTTGAATCTAGATGTTGTGATATAAATTAATGCACGGTTGTTGATTTGATTACATAAGTCGTGAATCAAATGTTCCTGGTTATATACCAGTGACGGGAGACTATTGTTAGGAGACTGTTATAAGAATATTATCAGAAGATTATTGCCAGGAGACTATTGTCAGGATACTATTGTCAAGGGACCACTAACGGACTATTGTCAGGAAACTATTGTCAGATTATTGCCAGGAGACTACTGTCAGGAGACTATTGTCTGGAGACTATCGCCTGGAGATTATTGTGAGGAGACTATCGCCTGGAGATTATTGTCAGGAGACTATTGTCAGGATACTATTGTCAGGATACTATTGTCAAGGGACCACTAACAGACTATTGTCAGGAAACTATTGTCAGATTATTGTCAGGAGACTACTGTCAGGAGACTATTGTCTGGAGACTATCGCCTGGAGATTATTGTCTGGAGACTATCGCCTGGAGACTATTGTCAGGAGACTATCGCCTGGAGATTATTGTCTGGAGACTATTGTCAGGAGACTATCGCCTGGAGACTATTGTCAGGAGACTATCGCCTGGATTGTTTAGGGCAATGCTCTATAAAAAGCTTGATCTGCATTAAAAAGTATTTTTATCATTATAATGATATGGTATAATTAATTTTATCATTATTTTTATCATCATAAAATGTGTTGTCCAAATCTTTTTATGAATCAATTATAAAGTTCATTACAAATTATGGTTTATTGATTTAAAAATTATGACCCTTTACTCTACGTAATATTGCCAAATTTACTATTTTTATTTACAACGATCCAGACCTAATATATGCATGTATAGTAATGTGGAGCACTCCTACTTTACTAGTATAAAATATAAATAAAGATTACCTAGGTTAAGTAACAAGTTACCACAATTAGGGACATGTTAATAAGAAAATTTCATACTGTTGTAACCTGCTTCTTTCTTGAAAAGCAATTTTAAACAGATGTGTACGTGAATGGAAAAGGACTTTTTATTTCAAGATAGGAATGCTGTATACCTAGTTTTAACCTTTTATAAACTTTATTGATAATGTTTATTTTAAAATTTAACCTGTAACCAATAGTAAATGTTTGAAAAATTATAAATCCAATGTATTGAAAAATACAGTGCGAGTATATTTGAAAACCCAATTTTGGGCCGAATGGTGAACTATATTTTATATCATACTGCAAATAAAATGAAACAAAAAAACCGTGTTTCTCTGCCCCTAGAACGTTAGATAAGTTGCCACGGTATATTTATTTGATCCAGCTGTCTGTCTAGACTACTCACTCGTCCACCAGTAGGAACTTGTCTCCGTCGGAGAAGAGGCAGCGGCCCTTGGTGCTGAGTCGCGCGTCCTGGATGGTGATGGGTTGCCGGATGCCGGACTGGAACCACGTGCCTGTCCACCGCGACGGGAACCGACATCCGGTGTCCGCTGAAACACACAAAAGGATTATTTACCGGATATAAGCAAGGATTACTTAAATGTAAACATTTTTGATAACTCTTACACCTTCAAGATGAAGTTACCTGTAAATATACATTAATTACAATATTTTTCGCATTTATAAATTAATATAACACTGGTAAAAATGTATGTTTAAATTACAGTAAGTTTAGTCATAATTTAATTTCGTCATTCCGGTGCTTAAACCTAGAGTAGCATGTAGGATCACATAGGCGAATTGCAGTGTTTGTCCTTAGCACTTGTGTTTTGTCATTGAAGAATGTTGGACGTGTGCATTAAATTGTAAGCATCTTTGATGTATGGGAAACTGCATTGTACTTGCAAGGTGGGACTTTCTTGAATGTAAGGTTATTTGTGGGTGTGAACACATCTTCTGGAATAGTATACCTCGGTTATTTTGACCTTAATAATGTGATTTCATATTTCCGTTACAATTAATCTAGTTCCGTGGCACATTTCTTCAGTATCGTCCAGGTTTTGCGATAAAATTATGATAGTGTTTTCCTTTAGGTTAGGGTCATGAAAAAACCCTGAATTAGCTGTTTTGGTTAACTGTAAATGTAAAAAATGACCTTAACGATAACATGGACATTTTGAAGGGTTGTACACCCTTGGGATCTGCTCCAATCGATACCTCGCAGCTAAATACCCCGTATTACACTGAAAAATAATTACTTGGACGGAAAAATATAACCGGACAGTGCTTGTTTTACAGTATATTAAGATCAGTTACATAGTTCGGAACAATAAAACGTTTTTTCCTAAAAGGTTAATACAAGCAAAACGTTCAAATTCAACACATAATTAAGTTATTAGACGTTATATTGAAAATTACATATTCGGTCGTGTAAAACTTTGGTAAACTTTTAGTAAGTGAATATTATTGTAAAACAAGAAAATCTGCTTAAAGCAATCTATTTTCGGGGTGAAAAATTAAATGGTCCACCAAACATGAGACATTAACTTTTATCGTACTGTTAATATTGCGGGAAAAGTCCGTTTCTTCCAGACCCTCGCATTTTCGAGGTAGGAGTTTTGCGAACGCCTCTAATGGCGCGGGTGTTGTTATATATACGGTCCATATATAAATGTAAAAACAACTAAGGGGAAAATAAGTATATATAAACTATAAGTCGACAAAAATGTAGAAAAAAAATAAATGTCCTTCATGGTTTGGATGCATAAATACAACCTTCAACTTTGCATTTGCTTATTATTAAAGCCGGTCATATTAGGGAAGGTAAAAACCCTGGTTTTGTTCTACCTAACGTCGAAATACTAGAAGGCGTGAATTGAAAATGGTACTGGGTCTGGAATAGAACCGTCACCCCTCCAATTTCGATGTAAATACGTTCTCAATGAGCTCACCATATAAGAAGTAGAAAACATTGGAGCATAAAAACTATTTATATTTTTAACCAGATTGGGTACTAACAGTTCTTCCTGTATTATCTCAAGGATATATTTTCCCATCTGATTACAAATAAGTCGTTCGGTAGGCCTATAGAAAACTCAATTTCATCTCCCGTGAGTGATAACTAAAGTCCGTTATATAAAGACAAAAAACACGGTAAAGGTATTCAGAAATATTTGACTTTATAATTTCCACTTAAAAATGAATTTTTGTATTGAAAAATACTGTTACCAAAGTTACAGTTTATTCTTAAATGTAACGAAATACAGTACTACTAAATTTATATTTTTAAGTAGAATAGCGTCTAAAATAATTCACCTACAATCAACAATTTTTGTCCCTTTCCCTCCAAACCCGCATGTCGTTAGGACGGTGACGACTCTGGCTAACGATAATGACAAACAAATTACACTTTTTGTAGTTACAAGCGAAAAAGAACAAAGAAGAAGATAATAAATGAAACATTCATCAAACGGGCTTCCTCCCCCAACGTCTATTCTCGTCCTTGCCTGCTTTGAGCTGCTTTTATTATCATTTGATGTTTATGGATGTTGTTACCCTCTCTTAACAGCATTGAGCTATCCCCTCATTGTCTTCCACCGGCTATTCGATCGCTGTCCAATCTCCCTTTCCAATTTACCTCGTGAATTTACAATGGAAATTACTATCGATAATGTTTTATTTACGTATTTTTTGAGGATATACACGAAAGTGGATAGAAATGAATTTTTACCTCACATTCTTATTATTGTATTGTCACATTCTTGTTGTTGGTTTCTAAGAGGAAAGTCGGGCATAACATTAGGGTCCTTGTACTAATATCTAGAACTTCATTAGAGAAAATCAATACTCGTATTAAAATAAAAATAAAAATAAATGGTTTCATTGAAATGATTCATCCTCTGTTTCATGTAAAAAGTTTGGTTGAAGGATGATCTTCCCAACTACCCCACCCCCAACCCTACAAAAGGTAACAATAATATTTTTTTAATTTGTTTTAATTTGGAAATATTACATAGAGGTGAATACGAAATTAAAGTATAAAACTATAAACAAGGAAGTAATAGATTTTTTGTATTCCCTACATGATTAAACACGGTGCCTTCCTATAAAAATACTGTACGACTTTTACTACGGATATTAAATTTTAGCTTTCTCTGTAACCTCTTAATAATTAAAAATACCAAACGAATTTAGTTATTTAAAATTTTAACAGGCTTTAATTTATGGAGCTGACTAAATTTTATACCAATTAATTCATTTATTATAAAGCTCCCACCCCAAAACTGTTTTGCCATGGATATGTCTCAGCTCCGGTGGGGGTGGGTGTTGGTGATTTTTAAGATGGAAAATATGTAACAGGTTTCTATAGAAACCACTAGAGCTATTGTATTCAATTTGTAGTATAAAAGAATAAGAACAGCTGTTCTGATTAAGTTTTTTTCAAAGGTTTTTAATCTGGATCAATGGCTTACATCATGCACAGAATGTGTAAAAAATATCTAAAGAACATTACCTGTAGACATATCCATGATCTAACCTATTTCCTACAGGAAAGTCATTATAAAATCTTTTTTCAACACGTAAAGGCCTTTTTGAAACAAAAGTAACGATGTTTAGTTTTTAAACCTCATAGTTCTCTACCACAAAAGAATAGCAATAACGAAATATCTAAAAACTGTGCAAACAGAGCTAACAGATTGATATAGTAACAAAAGAAACATGATCTAAAGAGCGATCCTTTAAAATACGAATTTCCTAGGACAAACAACACGTATTGGTGAATACGAATGTATAAATCCATAGAAAAAACAAGAAAAACAGTTTGAAAATGATCTATTTCCAATGTCAAGTGTTAGGAAGGGTGTAGGTGGACGAAAGAAACAATACAATTAGAGAGTGACGATAACAAATGGGATCAGGTGCAGTCTGGGGGGGGGCTCCTGCCCCGCGTATCGCGGAGGTTTTTACCTGGACTTGGGAAAAAAGATACAGTTTAGTATATTATACTGACCACTTTGTAGCTCTAAAGTTTAAAGTTGTTTTTACCTCCTCAACAAACCTCCGAAAAATATTCGTCTCAATAAATTTTAAACTAGGAAATACCCTAATAATGTATAGTACTGAATTTATTTTTTCCATCAGTTTACAAATTTTCAATATCTAAAAAGACCACATATTTTAAAGAGGGCAATACCTTTTTTGGTACAGTAAATACACGTATAACAAGCCAAACAAGTTATATACAGTTGTATAATCTTCGAACATGCCAAATGACACATGGCCTTAAAACCGTACGAGAACTATTATGCAATAGTACTATTAAATTCACCTTTCTATTTTTTATGCTGTATGTTTTAATGTGCATAATATTTTATTGTTTATAAATCTAAATTAAAATTTTTGAAATGGCTATCATCTTGAATGCGTATGTTTGAGTTATTATGTTACACTTATAATAAATGCATTTCTCTTATTTAAGGTCCCATGATTAAAAGTCACAGTTTAGAATAAAACGCTATTCACAGAGACACAAAAATAATGTCAAGATGGAAACGAAGTAATTTAGAACTCATGAATTGTTTGTAAGAACACTTTGGTTTCAACAATGCTGCAGATTACATGTTATCATTATTGATGCTATGGTTGTATTATTGTTTCTTCTATTATTATATTTGTTATTTACGACCAAGTAAAGTGAAAAAAGTTATGGTTTCAATTTTATTGATTAAACTTCCATATATACATTGTGCATTGTGATGTTTTAAACCATATATTTAATATTACAATAAATAGTTCTCCACTAAAATGTAAACATTGTAAAGTAAGCATTATTGGCAAAAACGAATTCAGGAAATTAGTGTCATGAATACTACGTAAATTGTTTTTACATTGCAAAAACAACGCTGGAATGGCTACCTCGGGGTACGGAGTGAATAACAATAATCTGGGCCCCGACATGTAGATTGCATTGCAAAATCTTGAGTTGACACACCCTTCTGCCTTCATAAATATATTTCACCGTCATGTTCTTCCCTGCGTAAAATATATCATAACCAGGAAAATTCCCCCTACACTCCCCAAGTAGTCCCTGATGCAGTCATTTTCCCCACAAAAGGATAATTCAATTATCTTTCCGTGATAAAGGTAACTTAGGGGTAAGTTTTGAGATAAATCATAGACTAAATAATTTTAATGCAGTACTAATGTTTTCAAAATTGTATGTTTTCTACATTTGCATCTTTATACAGGGTGTTCATTAAAGTTGGGAACAAACTTCAACGGGTGATAGTACTCATCAAAATAAACAAAAAATTTCCTATAAACATATGTCGAAAAATCCTTCGTTTAGCCGCTAGCCCCCATTTTGTATTTTATACAAATAACTTAATATATAAAGAACTATTTAAGATACAGAAACCAAACTTTGCACACATATTTATTGGCCAAAGAGACAAATATTCTCAAAGTATCATTGAGTTTGCTTTTATATTTTCAAAATGGCGGAGGTTTTTAAAGTTAATGTTTTTTTTGTTATTTTGATTAAAAAATTTTGGTAAATAATATACCGCCGTAATTATTTACGAGGGGTGATAACCCCTCGAAGTTTGTCCCCAACTTTAAAGAACACCCTGTATATTTAGTAAATATCTAACACCAAATATATTGTCTTGTCAAGGCAAATCTAAGACTTTTTAAGAATTTTATTATAACAATTCTAATAAAAACAGCTAAAATTAAGTTGACCCGAAACTTGATATAATAGTTGATTTAATAGAAAAATATTAGTAGCTTGAAAATTTAGCTACAAAAACTTAGCTTATTTTAATAGGGTTTAGCAGGAAAGCAATTAATATTGATAATTTATTACATTAAATGTGTATATATTGTAGGTTCTAAATTATTTACACAATATTAGCTTGATATCTATTCTCAAAAACACTTCAATACATTAATAATATAATTGGATAGGTAAAGCATAAGCAGCTCATAAATGTTATTTATATTTTAATTTGTAGTCAAGGTCAAACTATCAACAACGTAATCAAACTAGTTGTGTAAAATGTTTAACAATAGGTTAGTAAAAAAATGCTGTGGTTTAGGATATAGGGATTTTAATCTCCGAAATGCACATACTACACACTACACGCTACACTCTACACTACTGGTTGACAAGATTAAGTAGTTAATTTTATGGGGTTAAAATACAATAATAGTGTTTAGTTACTTTCAAATTATTTGGCAACATAATCAAATAGCTTGTAACATTACATTTATTTTTTTAAACTGTTCACCCTCATACGAGAATAATTATTGATCCAAAAAATAAAATAAAATTCATCAATAGCTACTTTAAGATTTGGTCGCGTATTAACTCAACAGGGTCATTATGTTAAAAACTATCAATTTTTCCGAGTAAAAAGATTATACCGCGTAAGTCTGTAGGTAAAGTAAAGAAGACTCATAAAAACTTGCTGAGTTATTTTTAATTAATCGCCTCATTATTTAGAACCTTATTGGACGGACTGCTGTAAAAGTTAAGAAACCCTATTAAAAACTTCCATTGTTTACGATACAACAAAACTTTATTAATTTCCTCCGAAAACAATTCCAGTTTAATGGAGCATGTTTTAATTTCCAAACGGACAAATAAGACGGTTCGGACAAGGTCATTGTGACTTGCATCTTTAGTTATTATTAAATCAAAGTCTTTAGTATTTTCATATCCTATAAGTTTAGATGGGTTTTTAATAATACTAACACTTATTTGGAGCTATATGAATTTGTATCGCATCATTTTTGTCAATATAAATTTATAAAAGGACAACAAACTTGTATACGCGTATTATATATGCCATGTTATCCAGTTTTGGATATCTTTGTACACCAATTTATTTACCTTAATATTTACTGTAGATATCAAGCTTGTGTAGTATTCCACTGCACTTGCCACAAAATTTGGCAAAAACAATTTACTAAACAAAAAAAGATTACTATCCAGTGCGATATTATTCAAAATTATTTACCAAATTGAAAATACAACCGCATATAATATGGACATATGAAATCGTAAACAAACAGTATAAGATTTTAATATTATTGACATTGAAACACCCCATTGACATTTTTACCCTCTAAGGATGCCACACCAACTAGTGGAAAAGTGCATTAGGATACTAAACAAGGTTTGAGATTTACAAACAAGATTGAGGTAAACACATTTGACTGTATATTATAATAGTGAGCAGTACTGTTAATCAATTTAAATATTATAAACTAACAGATGAGATTTTTTAAGATCGTAAACACCATAGAGGAAACAACAACACGGGGTGGGTATTTTTGAAATTAATGGGGGAAAACGGTGATTTCGTTTACATATAGGCATTCCAGATACAGCAGAGAATTCTTTCTTTTACTTCACGCTTCTGAAGAAAGGTCCCATTTTGAAGACAACTCGATGCATTATCGGAGACTCAATCTGCCATAAAAATGACGGCGAGAAAACTTGAAACTATCATTATCACTAGTCCACTGTGATCTCCGTTTCACGAAGTTGGACTTACCGTCTTGCAGAGTAAGTCCCACCAAAACATCTACTAAGAATGGAACTAAATAAGCTCCAAGCCTAAGTAAAGTGTTGGACATATGAAATTATAAATGTTTTATTCTGAAAATAAATGCAATAAAATTGCTCGGTTTCATATTTAAATTGAAAGCAAAAAATATATTAAAACGTGATAAATGACTTAACTACGGTTCGTGGATATGAGTCGTAAAAAAATAAATACGACTTCTTAAAAAAAGTAATTGGGAAATATTTTATTATAATTAACTAGAATTAGAAAACACTTACAATTGATATATAGAACATCATGAAATGTTTGTTTTATATCTAACTTCTTAGAATGATATAATTTACAAATGACTACTATTAAAATCTAGTGAAAATAACGGGCTTAAAAAATAAAAAAAACATACTAACCCCTTCCACTCCAACAGTTTTTGTATACATTTCTAAGGAGGTAAAAGATGGTTTCAACCCAGTGAGCTCTTTCTCACAGCAGTTGTGAGCACTAGACTCCAGACTGACTACACGTGTAAAGACCTTCCTGCTTTTCCCCAAGAATCATTAACTATTTAAATACAATGGAATAAGAAAGAAATTGGTTTCTAATGTTATTTTTTAATTTAACAACAGGAAACTGTAGCTTAAGTATGATTGGTTATTAAATTTCAAATGTGGTGTGTATTTTATACCAATATCAAAACCCCAAACATGTATAAACTATCGACAGTCCCTGCGGTGGAGTCCGGTAAGTGGTGCGGATGGAACTTGATTATTTATTACTGGACAACCTACTAAGGCCTGGAGTACACACAACTGAATTGCTTTCAAACCTTTCAAAATTTTTACCACTTTGTATTTTAAAATGTATTTTAAATCTTGCTACAAAAGAAATACTATTTCTTTTAGAAATATTGAAATTATCTTTGCCACCAGATTACAGGTTATTGCCATTGAATAAAATCTTGGTGCATTTAAAATGTACGAGTTTATTTAAAAAAAGTTCTATAGTAACATCTATTTATGACTTGCAGTAAGCATAGTGATAATATCAGTACAGTGCATTATGTTCAATTTATTGGTGATTAATGGAAAATTGTTCATAATGTTGGTGTTTGACCTCTGACCCTACTCAAACATAAACTATGGACACGCAGAAGTTTCTTATTAGATTAAATTCCACTGCAACTTACAGTAACATGTTTTGTCTTATTATTTGTTTTGACCCTAAAACATTTTGTGCCATTGTGGTTGGTTATGTATTAGGCTATATATTTTGTTTCGTGTATTCTGTTTTTTTTTGGTTATAAGTACCGGAAACCAAGCTTTGCTCGGATAAAATAAAAAAAATTAAACCTTCATCATTTACAATTTTTATTAAGTAAAATAAAAAAATCATCTGTTTAGGTTAACTGAAGCTCCAAAAATGTTTGTATTTACTTCCCTGTTGGAAATAGGTTAGATCATGGATGTCTAAAGTGAATGTTTTTTTTACGTTCACCTTAAGAGTTCACCTTATTTTTATGTTTCAAATTTTGGTCTTAAAAATTGCTAAACCCCCTCCCTGAGCTAAGTAAGACATATCCATGTCAAAGAAGTCAATATTGATAACATGGACATTTTGAATAGCTGTAGGATGAAATTTGGATTTTCCCAGCCTTTAGACGTTCTCCGATCGATGTCTGATGGCCAAATACACTGTATTCAATAATAACAATCATAAATTCATGGAAAAAATTGCCCGTACGGTGCTTGTTTCTGAGTATACGATATTCTCAGTTATTTCTTTATTCAAACATCCCGTAATTGTTTTTCTTAGTAATAAGAAAGTGGAATGAACCTGATGTTATGACAAATAATTTACATGTTTAAAATATCAGAAAAGTATATGAGGTTTAAAGTAAACTTTACAAATGTAACTAACCCAATGCTTATTTAGCTAAAGATTAGTTGAAAACTTAAAAAATACGTTACCATAAATCCATAGCTAAGTCACCATATTTTACAATAAGTTAACATAACATTATTGGTATCATCCATAAACCAGTTATTGTTACGAAGACCTTTCCGTGACATGGTTTTGGATGTATTTTGTTCATTTGTTTCTTATGTGGTTCTTCTAAGATGGATATGTCTTAGCTCTAGGAGGGAAATTTGGGTGACCAAAATTTGAAACAGTGTCGTTATTTGGTTAGTGACTTCATAGTTTGGCTATAAAAACAGCTGTTTAGATGAACACAAAATATTCCCTTTAGACATAGCCATATATTTCCCACAGAAACCAAATACAAACATTTTATTTTACATTAACAGGCGTTGAGAGTGCTATACTTAGCAAAACATCAATTAATACTTAAGATTATTTTGAAAGATAACACATAACTCACAAGTACTGTCAGTGAAATAGTGTTAGTCCCCCAGGAGCAGACGGTTGAGCAAGGGCGATGTTCGTCCCATAAGAACCTACCCTCACATTCATACATGTTTTGTAACGTACTAAATATGCCACTTACATTGGAGGGGTTGTGCGACAGTAAGGATAAAGCTAGGGCCGTATCTACAGAATACATAACCTAAACCTTGTTTTTCTAACTATTTCTTAAAACTATATAAAACTCGAAAATGATATGTAATAAATTTTAAAACTGATTTGGATATTTGGAGAATGAACTTTACAAGCAGGAATAATTGTGTCGTAAATGATATCAATGCTTTATGACAAGCGAATGGTTAATGAACTGTTGAAAGCTTAATTAATTGAATTGAATTAAACAGAGTGAAATATAAATAGTTGATTTAATAATTATCGCTCTGGAAACACGCTGATTACGCAAGTCCTCTGGTACGGGCGTATTATTGATTATTGTAAAATGTTTACTTTTGCAAGTAAATCTCTTAAGCATTTATATTACTGTAATTTATGTATTGAAACTATTTTAAAAATCAAGAATCTAAAATCTAGATATACCAAATTTAACAAAATGAAAAGGAAAACTTGCATTATCGTTGGTCGAAGAAATACTGCAATATTAATTTTATTCTAATGAGTTTTTAAAATTAGGTATGGGTTGGTGAACGAAACTATTTATTCTTCGGTGGACTTGTTGTTAATAACCTACATAGCAGAATATTATGACAAGTTATATCTTACTTATAACACAAAAGTTATCATCCTCTCTCTCATTTGTCGGATAGTGGAGACATCTTCTGTCAAACACATTGCCGTTGTTTATTCATGAAGTAACTTTACAGCCTGACACTTTTATCAACGTCAAAATTTTTCTTAAGTTTACTTATCTCAAACAAAAAGTAAATATATATTTTTGTTATACATGCAAATTTTGTCACTTATACGACTATATGTTATATTTAGATTTTTGACCGGATGTGATCGAATGTTTGGGTCTTATTATTATCATTAAAAAACTAAATTAACAATCTTACTCTAACTTTACATTTTATTATATACGATACATTAACCCATTATATCCATTAACCTTATGGATGGAGAATGATTTTTTTAGTTTATCAATTTGATAAACTAGTTTGATAAACTAAAATTTTATCTATGGGTTAAAATATCATTTTCAAACACCGTGAAAAAACTGTATTTTTATGCACCTTCCTATACACGTCATCAATTGCACGATCTTCATGAAGGGTGAACTTTGGTAATGCATCAAAGCTTTTTTTATTGTTTCAGGTTATCTGCCCGCTGAAAACTATTTACTACCAGAAGTAAAAATGTAACTAATAATTTTGAAATTTTAAAATTTACTTTTTTAATTACTGTTAGAGTCTTTAAAGAATAACGAGACAATTTTTAGATGTTAAATGAGTAAAACACAAAGCTATATTAGGTTACTAGCACTAACCAAACTATCGTAAAAATTGATTAAATAATCATAAAATGTTACAACATTTCTTGAAGCAAATCAGGTTTAAAGCCATAAACCAATAAACTGGCGTTGCTGTTCTCCGAATCATTATTTTCGATATTATTTGTCAACAGCTGTCAAAATGGTTAATCCTACTGATGTAGGATTGACACTCAGTATAGGACTACTTAAAGTCTACAAAGAAATCGATTCCTCATACAAAAAACATTTTTACTTTTGTAGCGGAATCTAAGGATTTAAAAAAAAATAATTTTCAGTATATATCCTTAAATATTCTGTATATAACAATTCACAAAAACATTATAGACCGTAACTTACTTAAGTTCCTAAAATCTATGGTTTTTAATTAATTGATCATCATAAGAACATCTTCTAGATGTTTTGTTTGGATGCAGACTTTAAGTACTTGCTGAAATATTATATTCTAAATCAAACCGATAGATCAGTAATATTCTTCGAATTCACAGCGGCTCGTAATGTTTCTTTCAGTAGAAATTCTAATATCTCACCATTATGAACCAACGACGAATCCCGCTCAAAAGAAACTCTTCAAACTGTAATTAATTTATCAAAACCGAGGCAGGAACTTGACTGCCCGGTGCGTTGTAAAAATTAGAACCTTTATTAAAATTTCGTAACGTTATATTATCGGCAAACTTTTTCAATATTTATTCATAAAATTAATAATTAATATGTCGGGGTTTGTTGACCTAACTTTTCTCATAAACATTTACGAGCGTAATACAGCTTTTTTCCTTTCAGTAAAAAACTGAAGCAACTTTATAAATTATTAAATTTTGTGAGTTTTTCATTTTAGCATATTTTGTGTCACCTATCGCACTTAAGGAACTAACATTGACTCAAAATTACCTATACTTGCCCTAAGCTCTAATATACATTAAAAAAATCCTGCCGAAAATACATAAACCCAAAATCACTTACGTCGTTGAATGTAGCTTTGCTTATCCATCCATTTTATCCATTTTAATCTTAACAATTAACCTTCTATCAGTTCACCTTAAATGTGTCTTATAGTTAGTTGGGTCTATGTCTCCAAAGAAAAGGAACTGGAAAGCTCTCTTGAATCGAAAATTAGTATTACGAGCCACGATAGGGACTGTTAGGATATCGGAACACAAGTGATGATGTACTTTTATATTCTTAGTCGCTGTCAAAATTGATTGATGAAGTAGGTGTTATTTTCCATTTAAAAAGCAAACCGGTCAACCAACCTAATGTCATAAACTAAGTAACATATACTATTTTCAATTTCACTTTATTCTCAGAAAGATTTACAAGGTTTCTCTTCTTTCAGAGGTCTCTCTTACATCAGAAGACATAATTTACAAAATACATTCTTATAATTTATATAAACCCCTGAATTTATTTAATTTACTTTTTACACATACATAAACCAAACATATATCGGAGCTGTCTAAACTGGGAATATTTCATCTCTGGTTTTGGCTGCACTCGTTCTCAGCAACAATAACAGCTGAGTGGGTCACCTATTGTGGGCGAGAAGATGGATCAGAAATTTAATTTGTTTTTTTGCTATATGATATTGAAGATTTAATTTAGCTTGCAGTAATAAACAGAGATGTTTTGTAAAATCAGAATAAAATCTAAATATTTAAAACAAAGTCGTGTTAGTTACCACCACCATGCCCGTATTAGACTTGGTCACTTGACGACGTCACCGGTTGCGTCACAGGTGACGTCACCGGTGACTGTACGGGCAGCCAGCCGCGACACCAGGAGAGTCACCACTCATTCAGCGCTGTCGTCTCATCCGGATAGGACGTGCACCGTTTTGTTAACCTTTGAGTAAAATGTCTAGCCAACAAGTGAAATGTAAAACGAGTAAAATGTTTAGTGGTGAAGAAGATAAGAAAGGGAAAAATTTGTCCCGGTTATTTCTACCTTTATTAGTGAAAGCAGTTCAAAGAAAGAGGATTGTGACATTCTCAGGTAGTTGAAGAACTTGTTTTCGTCAGCTAAAAGTTGATCAGAAAGGGTATAAAACAATCCTTTTGATTCTCTTAAAGATAATATCGGATGGACGTGCATTTTCCTTGCCCGTCTCCTTCTTTTCCTTAACAAAAGAGCAAGAAGTAGCATTTCTTCATATTTTTCAGACATGACGTCCGCTCACAACACTGGCATCAAAACAACTGAACTGCAGAACACAAAAATACAGTGGTGACGCAACCGCGGTGACTGTGTAATAGGTACCATTTGATTCAATACCCAGCGACAATTCTTGGTCACCAGTGGTGACTCGTCTGGTCACGGGGCAGAGTCACCGGTCAGTCACCAAACGCTGGTGACGCACCCGGTGACCCTAGTGTAATAAGCGCCGTAAGAACTAATGCCCATCGACTAGTCAGGTAACCGGTGACGCAACCGGTGACGTCGCCAAGTGACCAAGTCTAATACGGGCCATTGTCAGCGAATGTTTGTGATCGTTTTGAAAAACACATTTTCTATAGATTACTGGTTGTTTTGGCTGTCATAATGAAAGTATAATTTGTATGTTTCTGTTTTTGTGAGTGTAATTATTAAATATTAGATTATGCGAGTATTATTAATAACAATGCCGTAATTCATAGCATTTGATCTCTCTTAAAAACCTATTGTAGTTAGGTATGGTTTGGGTTTAAGTTTGATTGTGAATCAATCCCCTTGATTTGTTTGTTTAGTGGTAATGTTATTAATATATTTTTGTATCAGGGTTTTTATTAAATATACCGCAACCCAGAATGTCTAATCTTTCACAACAAAGTCGGCATGCTATTTGACTTCGGAAAATGGCGAATTAATCAACTGAAGAAGATCCTTTTAGGCGGTACGAAGTTCATCAGGTCAGCTGGTGTCCTGTCAAGTAAAATAATATGACAGTTGATATATTCTCAGCTGCAATTACGTATTACATTGTTTTGTATGTTGATTTTCATGAATGTTGTTTGTGAGTTTTAAGATGTAACGAGCCTGTTTAATAACGGTACATTATTTATTAAGTATATAACTTTTGTTTTTCATGAATGTTGTTTGTGAGTTTTTAAGATACAACTAGCCTGTTTCATTACCTTATTTATTAAGTATATAGCTTTACATATAGTGTCACCAACAATCTGTGTTTTGTTTTGTTGTAGTAACTAATCTATTCTTAGGACTGTATGCAAAAAGATTACACCATTCTAAGGTACTAATCTTTTTATATTACTTTTCTTAATGTGGTATTCGAATGCTTTTACGGACATAGTTACTATAAACACTAGCTAAACGATAGTTTATGTTATGTTTATTAGCTCACACGTTTCCTCATAAAATCTGTAAGTTTACCAAAAATACTCTGAGGAATTTCTAACCCTTTGTGTTGTCACGTCGCTGTTATGATGGAGGGGTATGCAGATGGTTGTGGAACACCCTGTATAATGTAAGCATTGCTCGTTGAGGTGCTCGCAGCCCCCGCGCTGTAAGTGACATATATATGGCCGCTACATACATTACGCCGCAGTAGGCGTGAGGGGAGATACGCTTTGGGGAGCGTCACATATGTTTAAGAGAAAACAAATCAATATATTTAAATATACAGGGTGTTTCTGTAATAAAGGAAAGACAAAATATCACTTTAAATCGTGTAAAAGTCTTAAGCTCCTTACATCCTCGGTTATGATTTTAGCTTTTTTCTCAAAATCTCAGGAGACTTTGATAAGTATGGTGGATTCTTATAAAAATGATCAGAACCTGTCTATTTTGTAATAACTAGAAATGAATAATCATTGTATAGTTTTATTCATCGTATTATAAGCACATTGCCGTGTAAAACAATTCTTATTGCAGCAAATCTGCATACTCAGTACTATTCGATTACTATGATGGGAATATTAGTTATAAGTTCTATGAAATTCGCTATACGCACGTTAGCGTGCTGCGTGCGATCTCGTTATTTACTTAACTAAGCAAAGAAAACATAACCTATATATGAAGTTTTAAGTGATAAGAGAGAAAGGTCAAGTGTGTACTGTATTTCCCATAAGTGTAGCATGGAGTAGCGTTATGAAACTGGGTTAACCGCTAAGCAAAAAAAATGTCAGTTTATTTTACCATATTGTTTTCTCTCAAATCCCTGATGTTTAATCAACATCATTGAACAGAACGGGTTCAATTCTATGAACAAGAGTACTATATTGTTAGTATGAAAACCCCTTGAATATAGATATATCCTGATGTATTACTATCATATTTTCTAGTTCAAAATCGAAAAATTTAGAGAGCTAAAAATTAAAACCATTTAATAAGGGATGTAGAAATATTTAAATCTTAAAACAAAACTCCCAGAATTAAGAAAAATTGAAATAAAGCTAATTAACAACTATGCGAGTGTTTATTTAGTATATCGAAATTCCTCTCACAACTTCCTCCGATGTTTAACTTACAAAATCGCATGTTATCTTTCCTCAGAAACGCTGTTGGCGCACATTTCATGGAAGGCTTAGCCAAACTAAAAACTTCATCTCCTGTTATACAGTGTTCGTATATTCATGAGCAAGCCTTTCTGGCTGCTATGTTGCTCGGCAAACTTGCTCTTGGGTAAATATATTTCTGTTCAAAACAACCAGCTTATAACATTACTAACAAACAAATTTCACAATTTTCCGTACAACTTATTATTATATTTGAGTAAGAGATTTCGTTTATTGTCGTTAACAAAATCTTTATTTTTATACATTCCGATAAAAAAATGAAAACATATTCATACTTTCTTGATTAGCAGTACCTTGGTTTAGATGTTGTTTTAAAAAATGAATTTAAGTAAAACAAACCCTACCACACTTAAAATATATTTACATATGTAGACATGTACATATGTAGGATAATAGTACGGGGTTTCCACAAAATAATGGTGGTGTCTGTACAACTATCATAAGATGATTGAAATATTTCTTATTGGTACCCATGCATTTAGCTCACGGCGGCGACGTCCTGTAATCCAGCTACTTGGAGGTCACGAACTCTGGATACTTATGAGCGATGGTCGGCGGGTGTAGTGTTCTCTTGTGTGGATTGACGTCCGCACTATTGAATACTACGTTAATCCGCAAATACCATCCTCATAATTAGACCAATTCGTAATTCAGAGGCCGTGGTTCGGATTCCACGTTAAACTGTAGGTCCCTTAGTTGCCATCGGCTGTTGGGCTATTAATTAACAGTCCTGTCTAAGGAACATGTCAGCCTTAGTCAGTAACAAGACTACAAGATCTCGCTACAATCATCTCTTAATCATTTCTCATTCATACTTGGCTTAAAATACCTACCTGGGTAGGTTGTCATTTCAAATGGTAATCTAATCTAATCTCAAGCAGTTTTGTTTACAACAATTTTATAACACCTCACTTCATCGTTGTTCTAATCCCCATTCTTTTAAATAGATATCAAGCTGCGTTTCCTATACGAAGATTATTTCCAATCAATAAAATGCTTAGTTTGTAATGTTAATAAGAGAACTAAGTCAGTGACCATAATACGACAATGGCCATTTAGAATTGTTTATTCTCAAACATTTTTTACCTATCTAAGAGATTGAACCAGAGATATAATCATTGAACCGTGATTGCACAACGTTGCACATCTGGACTGAAATAGGTCCTCGTCTGGACGTAGAGCATGAAGTGGTGGCCATGTTGTTTTTTAGCTATTTCTTTTTGATTTCACAAATTCAATCGAATAAATAGTTACTTTGTACAAGTATCTATTTTGATTTCCTAACCAACCCCCACAATTATTTTATGAATACTCAGTATACAAAAAATCACGACCATTTTCAACCATCTCTCCATTTTACTACTTCGAAAGTCCCTTACTCCAATAGCATATCTATCAACTAGATTATTTTACGGTTTTATTCTTTTACTATTTAAACGCAAATTTAATAAACGCTCGCCGTTGAAGACAGCGTGAAACATATTTTGCATATTCAAACATATTTTATTACAGTAGTATTACCACACGGTATACTATCCATAATCAAAGACAACAGCTAAATATATTTTTAATTACAAATTATCATATGCAGGAAAGGTCCAACTGCTGCAAGATCTTTTAAAACGATGTAATACATAGTGTACAGTATGTACTCACGAGACCCATAAACTTGGATTACCTATAGTAATTGTGCAGCCAATAATATAAAATATTTGTACATTTTTTTACTAACAGGGCAGTTTAACAAATTGAATTCAACTAAAGAAGTTTAATATTTCCTTTGAGAAGATATGCATAACATACATATTCTGTGGCATTAATTACGTAGAAATCGTTATACCATAGCCATATATATTTTTATTTTTGAGTAGCAAATCCCCTTAAAGAAAATAATTTATATTAGCCCAACGTAAAATATTTTTTTGGAATATCACTTTATATTTTCGTGTTTGAAAAATAATTTTTAGTCAGTGCCTGTTTTCCTCTTTTGCATCGGTGCAGTATGGCTGTGTATCTGGGGAAATGTGTTTCCACTTTACACAAATTAAAATCCCGTCGAATCAGCTATTTGCCAACCCCTGATGTTTATGCATTTCCAGCATAGCAATCACGTTTTATTCCTGACCTGTCTACGTTTTTAATACATTTTCCTTTCCCCCCTCAAAAAAAGCTTTAGGATAAAACTCACAACTATGGTTGTGTCAACCATTTGAGTGCTTTAAATATTTTACGTGTTAAAAAAATACAATTATTATTATTAGTACATCGTTAGACTGCGCTTTATTGGTGTATAAAGCTTCTCTAGCGGCCAACCAACGAACTTCTGAGATAGTTCCGGTATCAACTCATAGATGGCAGTTTAGAAGACGACGACAGCTAATAGTTTCACTAGATTGTCAATAAATATCATTTGACTTTAGGTAAGGAAACTAACGCCGATATATCTTTTCAAAGCAATTTAAGAGTTAATGGCACGATAATACTAATAAAATCCACCAGAAGTTTGGAAATTCTGTTCTCGGGACCAGAATGCCACGAGTACGAACCCTGCAGAGTGAACAACCAGCTGGAGACGTCTGCGTGTTTGTTCATAGAAGGCGTCGGCCAAGTGTTATTGCTACAGCCAAGTGTTTGGAGAGGGTGGGAATCCGGGGGCTTTTGACACTCGGGGCCTGGAGATGAATAAGGAGCCGTTACTGGGAAAAATTGCTTTCTATCGTTTTGTTGTGTCAATGATAGCGGGATTCGCCATCAATGTGGGCGGCCAAAACCACTCAACTTATTAAATAGAAGCTTTTCTACTAATTATTCTTCTTTTACTATTTGCATTTATCACATATTTGTAGTAATCATTTTATGCAATTTACTGTAGGTGATATGAAAAGGAAATATGAATTAGTTTAAGGTTTTAGAAAGTAAATATTATATTTCGTTTAAATTAAAATTCTATATCTGTATATTGGAAGTGAAAATTTAGGCTATACAAAGATAACAATCAATATAACTACGTAAGATCAGTATGTTTTTCCTGTTTTACCTTACGGTACTTAAGACCTATAGTTAGAACTTATGAAACAAAATAGAAGTGAATCGACTCAGTAATAGGAAGAATGTATTATAGTTAAATATAACCGTCTAAAAATTGTAGGCTGTAACCGAACCAGGACATTAGTGATTTATGTTAAAGTAGGACACGCTTTCAACTAAGCCATTGACACACTTAGCCTATACAGGGTGTCCATGAAAAACGTTTCAGGATTTTGGTGAGTGATTGGGTATATTAAAAGGAATAAAAAAGTTCCAATGGACGTATGGCCTAAAACGCTTATTTTCTCAGATATCCGCCATTCTGTATTTTCCTCAAAATATTTTTTAGTTCAAAAACTTTTTAACGGATTATATTCAAATAGTAGATTAGTGTTTTAAAAAAATAACTAGCATGATCCAAGCTCAAAATCCAAAATGGCAGCCGTTTTAAACTTTACCGTTGATAAAGTATTTTAGTTTTAAAATTTTAAATGGCCGCCATTTTGGATTTTGAACTTTGATAATACTAGTTTTTTTAATAACACTAATATACTAGTGTAAAACATATACCAAATTTAAAAGTAATCCAATTTAAAGTGTTTGAAATAAAAAATATTTTGTGAAAAATACAAAATGGCGGATATTTGAGAAAATAAGCGTTTCAGGCCATATTTCCATTGGAACTTTTTTCTTCCTTTTAATGTACCCAATCACTCACCGAAGTCCAGAAACGTTTTTCATGGACACTGTGTAGAGAGTTGAGGAGCAATTAATGTCAAGTGAGCTATGCCTAACGGTAAGTCTTTGGTACCTGACTAAATTTCTAGTGGATCTATACGTATTTGAATTAGTTTTCGACTATCAAACTATTTCCTAATGTGATATCACAAACTTCACCCACCTTTACTCATCGTTGCCCATAACAGTGTGCGTTGCTATTCGTGCTTGGGTTATGTATATTTCTACATTATTTTTATGACTGATAATCTCCGCACGTAGATGGTTACGTGCTTTATTACCTCATAATAAATTATGGATATTGCGTTATCTGTTTTATTGGCCGTAACCATAATTTATGTGTGACGATAAACTGTGGAAGACCATTCGTTGTGTTGTATCCGCAGTCAAATAATAATGCTGTTTTTCGAGTTTTAAATTAACTAACTCCAGTTAGACTATAATGATTACTGTTATACAGATTGGCACAATTTCCCTAAGGACGATAACATGTATTTATTTCCACAACTATGTCGTAGAAATTAAGTTGACTTGAACTTGTCGTAAGTCAAACCTATTCGACGAGAAATCATATTCTGCAATATTATGAATAAGAATATGGCTGAATGAGTGGTTTTAGTGTTTGCCTTAAACTGAAAGTCACCGGTACGAATCCCGCAAGGGTCGAATCATATTTCATCATTGATATATTCTAACAATTCTTCCTAACAAGTCGACGGTTAGGTGGTAACAAGACCGGGGTTTGGACCGTTAAAAAATACCGAAAGGCGTAGAAAGACACTAAACAAAACAAATATTATAATGTCAACTTCAATAACGTTTCAACGGCTCATGCAATTGACAGCTAGACTTTTCCTTATACAGATTAACTGGAGACGTTACCATATGTTCAAATAGTTTTTGATTTACTGACATTTTTAATCTATACAAATAAAATTAGGGTTTTGTCTGTACATTGCTCAGAGTTATTAATTTTTTAGCTATTTTTATGTTTTGTACGTTAGAGAAGCCGAAAGAAGTCTTATCTCAGTCTGTGTCTGTGATGCTCCAGGAGACATTTTACGTCGTCTTCTTCGAAAAAGCGGGAGGACTGATAGCCATGAAACTTATTTCATGCATTCTCTACATTCCAGAGAAGGGGTTTAAATGCCCGAAATTGTACACCGGCTCTTGAAAAGTAAATAACGAGAATTTAAAAACCAACTTTTTACGCGATATTAGTCGCATTTTGCTTTTAATTACCGTATCAATGAATCACCCACTGGTAATAATCAGCTGTCTTTGTAGCTTAAAGATTTAATTGAAAAAAACAAACAGCTGTCAAATGAATATTAGTTAGTTTATATTGATCATTGATTTTAAACCCATTTTGAAATCATACTATATAAAAATATGTTTTAACATATAACTAATTATAATAATGGCATAAATGTTCTAATCTATTTAATTGTAATCTAATGGTAAATAATAAAGCTGGGTATTGATTTATTTTCTTCGTACTTTAGGTTTACATTTTGGTATGATAATGTTTCTTCTTTTAAATAAATCCTACAACCCGTACAAAGGACGGGCTTAGTGCTAGTTGTATATAAACTTAAAACTTATTAGAGTTATTAGCTCAGTACCGAGAAGCCAAGCTTCGCTAGAATATAAAAACAAAATTAATTAGTTTAATTAAAACCTATTTATTATGCGTTCAATGTAAACACAGCTGTTATGGTTTAAATAAAAACTTTTTAATTCACCGTGATAAATAAATGTTTCATATGTAAACTGTAATGCGAATCGGGTTATTGTATCATGCAATATGATCAGCGCTAGATTTATTCTTTAAAATTTATTTTCAGAGTTTGGCTGTGAGTAGGATTTTCTGGCAGTAAAACTACTTTCAAGCCGTTTCTCTTTAATAATTCTTTATTTAAGCCAGATTGACAATATACAATTAATTGTATTAGCCGGGTCAAAAAATATTACAATATAGCTTATACCAAACAAAACTTAAAATTAAAATATCAGAAAGACATAAGCTATAGTCCGCCAGCGATGCAGTTATGGACACTGTAGTAGCACTTATTAACAAGAATAGACCTAAGTGGCCTTTTGAAGCGACCCGGGTCAATTTCAGTTTTTAGATTATAAGGTACATTGAACAGCATTGTAGAATAAATGTTTCTTTAAAAAGTGGTTGAATGGGGGCGGGATTTTTAAGTTTGAATTGTTTCTAAGTGAATACACATAGAGATTTGAACCGTGGAACTGTGAAAAATTGAGCTTAAGAAAAGTGAGAACTTCTAAAATGTAAATAGACGGAAAGGTGAGTATTTTTTATGTTATGAAAGCATCTCTACATGATTGTCTTCTCTGTAGGCCATGAATGATTCTTATTGCTTTGTTTCAGTTTTAAGACTAGAGTAGACCACGGAAAGCATAATATGCGGAATAGCATAAAACTCAGCATAATCTCATAATGAGCATAATCTCACAGACGATTATCAGTGTTTGTCCTCGGCTCTTGTGTAAAGTCATTGTGGCTTGATGTATGGGAAACTAATGATGCTGCATTGTACTTCCAACGCGTGAATCTAAGTTTGTCCTTAGAATTTGAACACATCTTCTGGAATGCTCTTACTTGATGGAGATTAAATTATTTCTTTCAAACTATACTAAATATAAAACATTTATTATTTAAAATAAACGGTACCAGTGGACTGACACATACTTTCTCCCTTAAGTAAATTTAAAAAAGACAATCTGTAATAAAATTATCATGTTCTACAAAGTTAATCCAAATATCATCTAATAATTTATTGTTTCAAAAATAATCATCCAATTTCTAAAAATAAAAACAAGAGACAACGTTAAATTAATTGTTCAAATTGTATGGGGGAAAATAATACCAAGCTTTCTTGAGCTGGTTTTGTTGGATGATTTGACCTTACGCTTCATACCAAGTTTCATGGAAAACGGTTGGGAAATAAGGAAGAAATTGATTTTTTAATATTATCCATAAGAATAACATTGGGCGCTTTCATACAACGTACTGCGTTTATCGTAGACAGTAAATTATTTTTGGAACCGTTAGTCGTAGACAAATAATTCAAAAAACTAATTTGTTTAGTTTTTTAAGCTTGTTTCAATGGTAAAAGTCAAGTTATAGTTTAATTTTATTGTTTTGGCTAAAAAATAATAAAATTTTAATTTTTTGACATTTAAAAGACCATAACGTTTGAATCGTCGTTTTTACAGACATGCGGGTGGTGTCAAACTATTTAGTACTCTGTGCACTATAAACTATCAAATTTTAACTAAAATCGTTAGAGCCGTTTTGAGAAATTATTTTTCAGTTTTTTAAGGATTTTAGAGTGAACTACCCTAAAAAAATCAAAAATTCAAAAAATGAAAAAAACGCCTGAGATACTATATATATATACATGCCTTTCATCTAAAACGGACCAACGGGTAGGCTGTGGCAGTGTACACTAGACACACACACAAAACACACACACACACAAACGGACAGAATCACGTCAAAACTTTTTTGGATTCAAAAAACGGATATATCCACCTCAACTCAAATTCGAAAATTTTGACGAAACAATACTTTCTCCATATATATTTTAAAAAAAAAACAGCCTAAATCAGCTGTTTTGGTTAACATGCCATAACATGGACATTTTGAAAGGTATAGGACGTAGCCCGGATATTCATAGCCTTGACATATGCTCCAATCAATATCTTGTTGTTAAATAGGCCAAATTACACACAAAAATATAGATCCTTGGATAGAATGAAAATGCCCCCGGATACAAAGTATAAATTTAACAATGAAATATTCTTCTTTTGTTGAAGTAATACGATAGTTAACAAAGATGAAGCCACGAACTAGTACTTGGTTGGATGGTTATAATCATAAAAAAATAATAGAACAAACTATTTACTGGCTAACTTGGCTATTGGGTAAGGTACATAGATGAGAGTGTCACTATTTAGGTAAACGTAACTTTTACCAACAGCAAAATCCAAAAATATTGGTGGAAAGTTAATTAAAACATGCAAAACAGTTGCGGTTGCCGTTAAAACCTAAATGTTAATGTCGCACATGCAAACGAGCTATAAATTTGGCGAAATGGTTGCACCTAACGCTTCTTTAATTGTATCCGGAGGGTTCATACATTTGTCGTTTTTAAACAGAAAAAATTCACCTAATGTGTAAAATATTTACAACAATATACAATATACTTTCAAAACCCTTTTTCTTAAATACTGGTGTATAATAGACAGTACTTTAAATATTTTGAATTATAAATATATATATTTTATAAAACAGTTTTTTAAATATTTAATTAATTGTGTTTCAATGTATTTTGGACTTACTCAATAAAACCAATATTTTCATGTTTTAAGCTAAGAAATATTAAGTGGTTTACCAAGAGCAGTTAATATCCACAGGTAAGTTGAAATTCCTTTATTTTTAAATTAATAAAACTTTATTCAAGTTTCTAAGCTATGCTAATTAACACATAGGTCTATGGATGACCATTGGGAGAGCTTAAATATAGCGTAATACATAAAACATGCACAAAACACCGTAGAATATTATAATATCAGTGCGTACATTTTGCATGTTCTAAGCTAAGAAACTTTGTAATAACAACTGTTAATACTTTTTTTAAAGTATATTAGTTGCAAAAAACATTATTTTAATTTAGATCGGTATTTTTTGCGCGTAAATAATGTTTCAGTTTACGTATCCACTTGTTAGCCACTTGAAAACGGAAATATTTAACGTTGTCCTATAAAACCTCAATTAAGGTTGGAAAAATGCAATAACTCAACAAATATTAATATTTCTTACCCTCTCAGTTCTTTTTGTTTATAATCTGTGGCGCAGTAAAACCAAAATATTTATCGTAAAGGCTGAAAAAAACCTAATACATGTTCAGGAGCTGCGAATCACCGTGCTAAGTGTGTATGAGACATTCAGTTGTGGATGAAATGTCATCAAAATGGGACGAATCAATTTCCTTCGGATCGAACATTCGATGCCTACTTCATTCGATAGCTGCATCCGTGTATCTCAAGGTCACCTGGAGTGTTGTAGGGCGAGATGTATCGGTTATTCGCGAGTGGAGGTATTAAAGGTTAGCGTGATGGAGGTCATTAAGGGTGCGTGCTCTACCTCCTGTTAAACACCTCGCTGCCGTATGATTAACAAAGCTACCCTTAACCACCTCCAGGCGATCCAGTTACGAATGTTCCAATAATCGATATTGATAACTATATTAAATATCGATACTATATACAGTAAACAAAATACCTTTTTCAGCGTTATCTTATTAAAACTAGGATTTACGCTAAATGAACCAAACTTAAAATATTAATAATAGGAGATATCTTATACTTTGTTTGGGCAAAAAGTTTTTTCTACCCACAGATTTATGATTTTTTTGTGTAATACAATGAATTTGGCATTTGGCCACGAGATATCGATTGGAGGAGGTCTCGAGGGTGGGGAAACTCTGGCTTACTGAAGCCCTTCAAAGTGTTCATGTTTTCGTTAAGGACCTTTTTTGTAGCTGTCAATAACCAAAACAGCTATAATTTATGTTGTTTGAACTTTTCAAAAAAAAGTTTTATTTTTTGGTTAGTTTGAAAGAAACATCTTAAAGAATATGTCTTAAAGAATAGGCTATTTCATTTGATTTCACTTTATAGAAAACGTTAAGAAGAATAATTATATTTAGTTCGTTGCCATGTAGACAGCTAAACGAGTCTGACGTTCTCCATTGAGCTCTGAAATGTTGGAATATAAAACATCTATTTATTAAGGAGTATTGTAAAGTTTTTACTTAAGATATATAAACAGTGTTTACGTTGAGTACATAATAATAATTTGTTTTAATTTAGCTAATTAACTTATTTAATACATATTCTTTGTATCCTAGCAAAGATCAGATTCCCGATACTATTGAGTAAATTATGTTTGTATACATCAACAATGAACTGAGCTTTACGAGTATGTACGCATATTAAACAAGCACTACCATGTGGCGGCTTGTTTATTCGAACAGCTGTTATCTGCGCAGATAACAGCTGTTTTCCTTTACCAAACTGACTTATGGCAATAACCTCAGAATAAAGTGGAACACCGTTGCCTTGATAAATATTTAGCTAATATTTAATTGAAATTGCGACTTACCAAGGTAGGTATTTTAGACCAAGTAAGAATTAGAAATAAGTGTAGTATGATTAGTAATCTTGTAACTGACAATTTCTGACATGACAGCCACATGTCTGCCTGCATTAACTTGCAGGGATCCAAACCACAAGTTTGCCTCTGAATTAGGAACTAGTCTATTTATGAGGATGGACTTTGTGGTCTAACTACTTTACTATTTACTAGTGTATTACATCCACCGGACATCGCTTGTTACTAACCACAAGCTGGACATCATAAAAGGATATCACCACTTCATTAATCGATAACTCTAGAGTAAGCCTATAATTTTCTCAGCGTGCATTAATTGTGCCTATGAAAATTGCACATATAAGCGATGAAAAATTATAATATAATCCTGAAATATACTTTAAAACCTCCTCAAAAGATTCATTGTTTAGATTATGACATAAAAAAATTATTAGTCGCTAGAGATTCGACCGTAATTAAAGCATAAAATCTCAAGATAGTTACTAAAGTATCACCCCACAAAACCCCGGAGGTCGTGGGTAGGGGATTTAAAATTAATAAGAAATTAACGAGTTTCTTCATAATAGGTCCCCATTGTTCCTCCCGTCATTTTCAAAGAAACGTTTTTAAGGAAACTTTAAACAATATAGTAGACCTTGATTAATATTTTCACTAAATTCCCCCCTTATTCTATTTGAAGACACTAGTAACCTATTTTTCTAGTATAGAAAGAATCTTTCTTAGATTTTGTACAATACAATTTGGATCAAATAGTGTAACATGGTGAAAGATATAAAAATGACATGAAAAATGATAATGATGCTGGGCCCACTGGCCCACTCACAGGAAACAACATAAACTATTTTACAAATGAGTCAAGTAAGTCTGTGCTCTATCTGCGTCGTAGTCTTCGTGTGGATAACACTGTTATGTGGAGTGGAAAGCTTGAATTTTGTGGAAAACAAATTTATTTTGATCATTACTCCAACTATAGACCCTAGGTTTTAAGATCAAGGCTACATATAAACACAGAATTGTATGTTGAAAGTTATTTTCAAACAACACTGGTTCTTTCAATTATTAGAATAGTCATCTGAGTTAATAAGAGGAATAAATTAATTTCAAAAGCATTCACTCAATATGAAACTAATCCATAGACCATAGGTCTATGGATTAGTTTCCATAAGTAATGTGTCATTCCTTAATTGACACATTGCTTTTAGAGAGAAAGGCGCACAAGTGGGTAATATGCCAAATGCAGCTGCTTAAGAAAATAAAATTGCAAAAGCGATTTCATCCACAGAACTCAGTCACATCGCTTCAGGCGTTGCACGTGTTCTGAGAAATGAATAATTTCATTCGTTCCCGTTAGGGGCGCTAAAGCCATAATTTCCTTACTTTTTAAACAGCTCGGGAGTGGAGTGCTGACATTTTTTCTCTATATTTCATCTGAAAGTTTAAGCGTGGTGTGTTGTTATCATACGACCGTATCTTTGAATTAAACCCAATATTTTTAAAACTAGATTTCTTTAGCTTGCAAAAAATTACTAATACACGTACTTTAATTCCGTAAATTAGTAAAGTGATGACTAATGTAAATTCTGGAACAAAATGTTTTTGAATATACTGTGTATACAGGTTATATCATGGAAATGTCTAAAGGAAATGTTTTCAGTTCATTTAAATAGCTGTTATTATAACCAGACTATGACGTCAATATTTCAAATTTTGGTTGTGCAAAGTGCCATCCTTCCTCAGAGCTAGGGCATATCCATGTAAAAACTTATCCTAAGGTAAGGCTGATAGTATTATTTTATGTGTGACTAGGATTAAAGAGGTCTAATTCCCTATACAAACTATAGTTGGAAAATAAAGATAAAAAATTGAACTATTACAAATAATCTTATTGCAGTGGAATGAAACTTTTACCACTTTAAATGAATGAAAAAACAGCTGAGTTTTAGAACATTCAATGACTGAGGTAGAATTTTCCAGAAGGATTAATTTGTTTAATGGGATTTGTCATCGAGATCACCCATAACAATGTGTCAATAATGTCTATGTGGCGGGTAATTGATTAAAAGTAAATATTTGTTAAAGGAAAACCAGACAACCAATCCATCTTTGTTGGGTAAAAAACAAGAAAAACATTTCTCGTTTTTGTTAGTACAGTTGTAAAACCCTTCTTTGTGGGCATGTTGCATTGATTCATTTTTGTTTGTTTTAGGAAGTAAAATTTAGTCTGAAATAGTTAATAGTGGGACATCTGGGATAAAAATTAAAATTTTTAATTGCCATTATATACTATGATAGATAATTTTAGATGTAATGTCACTCATGTGTTAAAAAATTATTTTCACTAATGTAATCGGTTTTGAGTTTATATTCCAAACTTAAACTTAAAATTGCATTCCAATAATACAAAAACTCCTAACTTTAAATGACTGAGTGCTAAGCGATTTTTTGGAGATAATTTACTAGTATACATACATGAATGTTCAGTGTATGAAGTGAACGAAACCACTAGTTTTCTTTATAGCTATCATTATTTTATTTTGTTATAAAAATAAACGGTATCAGTGGACTGACACATACTTTCTTCCTAAAATGATTAACTTAATTATTTCTTTCTTGCTTAACCAGGTAGATGTTAAGTATGTGATAAAGTAACTAACCAATCACTGCCATTATAATTTTTTTCGATTAGGGATAAATCTGGTAAGATTTTTTAGAACTTTTCTGGACAGTTCAGGCTATCGGCTGTTTAGAAGACTAATTAAATATTTAGGCATAAGAAATTCACTGTATGAGAGTTAGTAGTATAGCGTAAAACCATAAAAATAATCACGAAAAAATAAATACTGTACAATACTTCACTTATTTTGTAGTAACGGCGAAGAAATACGGAACGCTAGTTGAATAAAAAATAAACAAGTTAATGAGCATATTTTGTAGATAGAAAAAATCAATAAATCGTTCTTCATAGTATTAAATAAAAATTATAATTTATTGTTTTAAAATAATCATCCATTTCTGAACAAAAGAATTAAATTAATTGTTAAATTGTAAAACAACTGTAATAAGCTTTTTTGAGTTTGGTGTTGGAGTTATTTGACTACACTTATACAAGTGTCATGGAAAAGTTTAAAAATAAAAAAAATTGATATTTTAATATTTATAAGAATAACATTATTTAAAAAACGTACTGTGTTTTAGAAGTAAATTTAATTTTCTCAAATCTAGAAAATAATTCAAAACAATTTGTGTTTTAAGCAGGAATGGTGATAGTCAAATTATATTTACAGTTTTATAAATTTAAAAATTTGTTTTTATGACATTTAAAAGCCCATAACTAGTCATTCAGAATGTGGGAAATTATTTAAAACTATTACTATAAACTGTCATTAATCAAAATGTTAGGTTTTGAGAAATTGATTTTTACGTTAATTTTTATGAACTAAAAAATCAAAATTCAAAAAAATGAAAAAAATGAGATAGTGAATATATACATAGAAATTTACTATGGACCAATAGTTTGTAAATAGAAAAAAAAAAAAAAAAAAGAAACGAAAGACATCACTAAAATGTTCAGAAAATATATATAACTCAAAGAATACGAAAACAAGACTATTTACTAGATGGGGAGAAAGTAAAATAAACAATCCAAAGCTCATCGGTTGGTTCCGTGGAAAGTAGCAATAATTGATACTTTATACTTGTTTCCATGAAGTACAGCGCGGGATATGTGGGGGGAAATGCAGTTGAATAATGCAACAGATCAATGATTTTCGTTACAAAACATTACTATGGCATTAAATATGCAGATGGCGCAGCACATGTGGCGTCAGGTGACGGCCAGAACTACGACATGTGGCCGTATAGCGTATCGACCGGGCCACCGCCTACAGCTGTGAGCCCGTGTCGGGCCGTCGGGAAATAGTTGGCTAACAACAAGGTTACAAAAGGTTAAAATATAATTTAGGTGTTTATATAAAACAGAATATAGCTCTGGTTAGGGAAACTAAAGTTCATATAAGCAAAGCAAAAGTTGTACTCAAATGGAAAAATCAACTAAAAAATGTACGTAATTTAAAAGAGTATTAAAAAGTCAATACAATAGCTCAGGTAGTTTCCATTAAAACGATTTCCACTGCACTTTGTTTTGCAGTACACCTCTCCAGAACTTTGTCATTCAATGTCAAAAAGAAGAGAGGGAATTGATTTTAATTGGAAAATAGGATTCTCAGAAAAGACCTCGGTGCCGATTTTTGAAGACGGAGAAGGGAGAAAGAGATTCAACAATAAATTAATAGAACTTTTTAAAGATCAATAAGTGTTTATTAAATTTAAATGTATAATGATTAGATAGGCCAAGTACCTTTTTTTAGAAGATAAGAGAATAATAATTTGAAACAACTTCGAAGTTATAAATTAAATTAATTAATAAATTTCGAAGGAAGACGACTCACGAGGAAAGCTCAGGTGAGCAAAGTGACGTTAGATTTAGAGACTAGAGGCTACAGAGGAGATGCTGAATGTAGTTGCAGAGAATTCTCAGATGAGCCAAGTGATACAAGAGTAACTGTAATGTCCTCTATATTACTCATTGGGTATTTACAGTAAGCTACTATAAATGTTAGAAAATGTACATATTTATTAGTATTCTCTATCTTTTTATATGGAACAACATATATTTTCCATCCATAGGTCCCATAGGTATACTAAGAAAATTATGAGCTTAAGAAAATGTTTGGTATTTGTATTTTCGTAACTGCATAAGGTAAAAGAAAAAGCGTGAATGAAATTTTAACCTATATAATTAGAATAAATCAGCAGAACAGAATGTGTTACATAAGGTATAAATAAATAACAAATGAATTTTATAGGAATAAAAATATAAATCAGATGCAAACACAATGTTGTGAATTACCAGGAAATGTAGCGGTTATTGTAATAATCAAATACAGAATGCACGCACTATTGACTGGTATCTGTTTAACTAACTTATTGAATTTATTGAAACCCATATCCGTTTTTGTTGCTAGTGTGTTGATTTTACAAATTTGGATTAAACTATAGGATAAATATTTGCTCTCCTGCTTTGGTATGAAGATTGTCTTGAAGCAAAGGTGTTTAATTGAAAACACTAAGAAGCTTAAACTATGCCAAGTTAAGTAAAAATAAAATTACCATTTTGAAATCTAGGATACCAAACATAATTGGACACAGCCAACTCTAAAGAAAATTAAAATTGAATGATCACAAAAAAGTACTATTGAAATAAATGTTCAGTTATAGTACGATATATTCGTTTCCTACAAGTGCTTGTCAGTGGTCATTGATAACACATGGTTACAACTCATTAGTAATATAATTCACCTAAAAGACCATACAATATGATTAGCTACAGTAAAAAATTAGGTTGACAATTAAAATAACTATGTTTACATGTTCGGATTAACAGGGTTCATAAACTCACGTATAGTTATAATATTCATTTGTTAACTCTTAACATCTGAGTAGTAATGATATGTAAAGAATTTCAATGACGATTCGTTTAAGATCAATAAATTAATTAACACGTAACGATGGAATATGTGACATAAACTTAAACAACCCTTCACCAAATGTCGGTCTAATCTTTCAAAGCACTCAGCATATTGGGTTTGAAGTGCAACATCACAAAACAAAGAGCAAGGGGGCGAAAACATTGACACAAGGCTTTTGTTTTCACACTGTTGAGTTGTCTGAGAACAAAATAAACAAGGGGAGTGTCAGCACCAGCTTCGACGCGGCCATCGCCATCTGGTCGCGTCGCGGACGTCCTCTCAGCTGACGAGCATCACAACAATCACTACCTCAACCGAGCTATCATCAGCTGGTGCCTTTGAGGACGACCTCTCAGCTGACGAGCATCACAACAATCACTACCTCAACCGAGCTATCATCAGCTGGTGCCTTTGAGGACGACCTCTCAGCTGACAGTTGCAGCTAAACTACTGAATTTTCAGAAGAAGAACCCAGATATAATCTAGGTCGATAACCATAGATATCAACTTAAGAATATAATAGTTAAATATAAACAGGATTATACAAAACAAAATGTTAAAATCTTTATGGTGAGAGTCCATGAATTACGACAAAAATATTTAATCACATAGAGTTCATTGTGTTAGGCCACACACCAACAAACTGATAAAAATGTAATCAGTGAGTTCTTGGGTGGGGGAGTCGTATAGCAAATATAGCTGCATAAAGTGAAATTAAACGGTTAAAAGCTATATGAACTAAAATCAATAAGTGGAAAACAAGAATACAACAATTTTTTGTTTCATCGATCTTTAAATTGATAAAAAATAGTGCTTACCAAATCCATGATTTATTGTTTTTCGTGCATACCTGTAACAAATAAAATAAATTACTTAAAAAAACAATCGTAACATTATTAAAATTTATATACAGAGAATTCAAACTTATATACATTTTACATAAAATTAACGTTCAATTCGTTTACAAGACACCTTTCTTTTAACGAAGCTTGATTTAAGTTAAATATTACAAACAAAATAAAACCAGCTTTAAATTAACACGCTGAGATATCTACAATCTAGAGGACCGTGGTACCCAGTTTCATCAAATCATATCTCCACATCTTGGTATTTGGAGGTCTTTGAATCCATCAAGGAAAGGTGGCCTTATCTCTCCCAGCCCCGGGAAGCCGCGCCCAAAGACAATCAAATAATTGTTGTTTGCCGCCGGCGTGGGATGAATGGTTAGATCTGGTTTTCATACAACGACGATGGCTTGAAACCGGTTGTGGAGAATTTAATGGAATTCAAATATAACTACACAACACGGGTTACGTTTTCACATATTTTCTATTTTTTTTAAAGACAGAACATCCTTTTTATCTGTACTTTTCCTATCCCTATACTAGACGAATTTGTAGCTGGGATGTATCAAGTAGAGTCAGAGACGAGTTGTAATGATATTGGTGGGACAATGCTGATAAAACTGCCAGGCACCTCCAAGGCCCAAACAAGCAACATCATTGTCCCTGGCGCTGCGAACTGGGCCACAGTCTAATCTGTATACCTACTAGATTAAATTTGAAAAAATATTACAATTTGAATGTTTCTGTATTAAAACCAAGGAATAGATTGATTAATATATTCAATGGCGTAATAAAGGCAAAATAATAATACAATGGGCATAAAAATATGGAAGAAAAAAATGAGTTCATAACTGTACCCTAGGGCCCTCACTAATAATAATCTTGTATTAAATTGAGTAACCAATCTATGGATTTTTGTTGCCAAATACCATTGACTGACTGATTGATCAAATTTTCTAAAAAAACTATTGTTATTTGGATCTCGAAACTAAGCATAACTGTTCTTAACAGGTTCGAACATTAAATTTTTAATGGTAATTATTAGGTAATCACTTGAAAACGGGAGAAGTTTCTCTACCTCTAGAAACTTTGTGTAGTCTAAAACG
Source organism: Nephotettix cincticeps (assembly GCA_023375725.1). Lineage (NCBI taxonomy): Eukaryota > Metazoa > Arthropoda > Insecta > Hemiptera > Cicadellidae > Nephotettix > Nephotettix cincticeps. Next base: position 49,789,267 of record CM041785.1, read on the forward strand.
CAAGAGCGATAGGAAAAGTCCAAATAATTGCAAAATAAATAGTCTAGACTCTAATTAAGAATGATTTTTAATTATTTCTTCTCAAAACGTTAGTAGAGGTAATTAATTATTCAATTCCCCCTGACCGACCCCTTTTATGGTCAATAAGAGCCTTTGTTAACATTAACAAAATAATGATAATACTTGGGTCAGTGTACCTGGCCAAGGATTTATTTTTAATCAATTTGACCGAGTAATAAAAAGTGAAAAATATAAATATCTTTAAATCATTTATTATTCACTGAAAGTACGGAATTATTTAGAAGGGAGATGGATACAAGATGGCGGTTTTGATGGTTTGAAAATTATTGAGATATTTTTCCGGTAAGATCTATCTATATATAAAACTATATTTATGCCCATGAATGTACGCATGCCCTTAATGCGTTGCCAAACCATTCACCCGATCGCCACGAAATTTTAGCAAGTTGTTCTATATGTTCCTGGGGAGGTGTTAGTAAAATATAATTTATGAAAACTCCTTTAGCTAAAATACTCTAAACGACATATAAATAGTGAATAGTAAAAAGCCGTAGCTCAGCGTGGTGCCGTGGTATATTTTAGTTAATTCTATAAGTCAAAGTTTTTTAGTAATTTAGTTATTTTAATTATGTTTTATTATATTATGATTTTTTATTATTCCTTTACATAATAAAATTAGTTAATAAAATTTTTATCTTACTTTTTCGCTGATTAAGACCCATAATTACGGGATAAATTCGACTTGGTGTGTATTTCGTTTCAGGTTTGCTATAATACATGGCGTTTATTATTAATCAGATAAATATTATATCATTCATAATAAGCAGAAAGATCGTACTGCAGTCTAATAAAATTATTTAAAAACAAACTGCTAACAAAGCAGTAAAATAAGATTGTAACCTTATAAGACTATAGTGCAACCTTTACTGCTGTATGGGACAGAAACTTGAAAACAAATGTAGAATCTTTGGCCCAGTAAAATGAGAAACGTGGAGAATTAGAAAAAATAGGGAATTAAAGGATCTATATAGTGAACCAGATATTGTGGGAATAATTAAGAGTAGGGTGTTAAGATGGCTGGGCAATATTAACCGTAGAAGTTAGAGGGAGATAGTTAGGATGTTACTAGGAGTTACTCCAGAGGGTGGAAGACCATGAGGAAGGCCAAGAATACGATGGGTGGATGAGGTTATGAAGTGCCTAAGAAGAATGGGGCAGACTTATTATCTTTTTAAGAGTCTGCATCAGTGGTAGCCATCTTGGATTTTAGTCCCGTAAGAGCAATTTTAAATTCTGGCGCCTATACCTCCTTGACCTATTGTCATAAATTAACGAAAGAGGTGTCAAATTAAAGGTATTACAGTCCTCCAGGGCACCACCTTACCGAACTTTTATTTTCGCTCTCAATAAAAAATAATAATGATTTATATTGTAAAATAGTCCTGGATTTTTGTTTTTATGTCAATTTAAATTTTTGAGCATATTAAAAGGTCATGCATGCCCTTGAGCCACATCTCATCAATGTACTTCTAAAGATTTACATTGATACTTTGATAATTAACGCCACTACAGACGCGAAAGTGAAGGTATGTTCCGCCAGAATTTAACATTGCTCTTACGGGACTAAAATTCAAGATGGCTACCACTGATGCACACTCTTAACTGGCAGAAGACAGAAGAGCTTGGAGACATGTGGTTGACGAGGCCAAAAACCAAACCTAGGATTCCAATGGCCACAGGATTAAGTATAGGAGTAAATATAAAACATAACGTGTTTAGCTTCAAACTTATAAATTATAAAAGCGCAGTAGGCATACAAATACCTTTTTTCATCGATTACCTTGGATAATACCCCAAATCTATCAGGTATCAAAGAGATTTGTTGCGTAGTGTAAGTAATATCCTTGATGGCTGGTTGTGTAAGGAGACCATTTACTTAATTAATCTTCACTGACGCTAGTCCAGCCAGCTGGCGGCGGATTAATACCTTAATTAACACCACCAGATTACACTGAGATTACCTGAGGTGGTGACGTCACCAACCACCCAGATTCTAAAGCTCCCTGCTACGGTTATGAGTACAACACTGCTCATTCATATAGCCTAAATATCATTTTATTTTACTAATTACAATTTGTTTTGTGTCTGTTATTATAATTTAAAAATAAAAAGGTATCTTTGGACTGACACATAATTTCTCCCTTAAGTATATTTTTAAACGACAATATTTAATAAAACTGACATATTCTAGTAAATCTATCATTTAATAATTTATCGTTTAAAAAATCCAGTCTCTGAAAATAACAAACAGAGAAACAAGGTTAAATTAGTTATTAGAATTTCATAAGGGAGACAACCAGCCCCGCCAAAAAATTAAAATCTCTAACAAAAACATTAAAAACACCTGGTGAATATTAAATACACAATTTCATCTAAATCGGACCCAATTCTTTTGGTTTTAGGGGACCCCAAAACAGATACATCAACTACAACCCGAAACTCACAAAAACAATACTTTCTCCATATACTATGGTATAGGTGGTGGTGGGAAAAATAATATAGCGTAAAATGCAGATTTTTTTAGTTCATAAAAATAGTTAATGAAAATGCTTATTATTTAGAGTTCTTGTCTTGCTAATAATTAATTTTCCATTATTGTACAACGATATCAATTACTATTAGAAATAATGACCAATTAATCCTTTAATTATAGCGTATCAACTTTGGACATTGTATTGAAGTTTGTTGTCATTACTTTGCTGCGAGAGTGTGGGACTCGCACCCAATAAACACTACCCCTCATCTCTGAGGAACTAGCCCGAAACAGTTTATTACATTATGAAGGCTAATCCCGTAGTAACTGACCCGGGTAGTCACTACTTCTGCAGCTGAACTTCAACGAAGCCTATCCAAATCAGACTTCTTGGCCTTTAAGGTATAGCAGGCGAAGCTGGTTATTTGGTCCCAGTTCTCTTCACAACGAAGCTCTGTTTCCTCAAAGGACTCAAGGCTCAGCAGCCTAACGCTGGACGCTAAAGAGGCTAAAGACATCTTCCCTGAGCTACCCCGTCGTTAGTTTAGAAACCTTGTACCCATTCGTTGAAAACCTTACTATAACTAAAACCTTAATGAATGATTTAAAAGATAAAAAGACAAAGTGTTCTGAACACCTTGAACTATTCAAGTAAAACTTCATTAAATACAAATTAATTCTGAAAATTATTGAGTTTTTTTCATAAAACGTCATTAACTAATTGACTTTTAAAGTTGCTGAACTAAATAAGTTAGAATATTTATTAAAATATGCAAAGTAGTTCTTTATTTGGAGATCAATATTAAATTAATTTTAAAAATATTATTAGTGATAAATAACTAATTTTTAATAAATTCTAAGAGCTAAGATTGGGGAAAATGGCAATAGTTGATAATAGCTTATAATTCATGAATAACTCGCAAAGAAAACATTTGCATTAAACATGCAACTAAGCAATAATTTATTTTTCCCTATCTATAATTTTGAAGCTTTTCCAAACTATATACCACGATACTTTTTTAGTTACAGTAAGGAAATTTGGCGTGACATTAGCTAAAGAAGGTGAGTACGTGTTATAAAACTATTTTAAGTATCTCTCTTCTAATTTATAAAATAAAAACAGTACTTCACATAAAACTAAGCTGTGGAGTATTTATACTCTTTATTAATCAACTGAAGAAAGTTATTTAAACGCATTTGACTATAGGACTATTGTCGCAATGTGAGTAATAATGGCTTTTAACTGAAAATTGTGGAGTGCTGAAGTTTAGATTAGTTTAGATTACACCTTTTATTGATTGAAATATCGGCACAGTGTGAATAATATGTGAAAAATAATTATAACAGTTTTAATTTAACTGGATGTGTTCAGAGGAGGAACCAGAGGTACGTCAGAGCACATGGACTTCTGACTACATGGACGTCAATGAAACACTTTCCTCCAATTTCTGCAGGCGAAAATTTCCAAAATAGTTTTCATGCTAATATGCTACTTCTTGTGGTGTAAGAAAAAAATTGACTATTTAAAAAACATAACATTAACGTTTATTTGTTGATAATATCATAAATTAGCTTTAGGATAATTTTTTCAAGTTTTTAGTGAAAGATTTCCAGTTACAGGGTAATTAATACATCAAACTGACGGATTTCTTGCAAGGAGTGTGAGAACCTATTTCTCCTTCTGAGCTGAAATTTTCGGAACACGTATGAATAACAGACCTTTTTCACTTAACCTAGTGAAACTTTGAAATAGGAAACATACGTAAATTCGTAGACTACAGAAAATGATTTTTAAAGTCACATTTTTGTTTTGACATTCTTATAAAACATGTCATTTTTTAGGTCTAAAAATGTACACAAAAACAGAATTCTTATTTTAAACACGTCACTCAGGACAATTGCATGAAACAATGACATGTGCGTAACGAATAAGTGACTAGCAATGACCTAGCGGATGTCAGTAGTCCCTTGGCTTGCTCGCACCCTTAACTCAGGTCTGCCTCATGGTTTTTGTAGGTGCGTAAAGGAATTCAAGTGGCCGTGGGAAACAATGCACGATGAAAACCGCTTCGGCAAACCTTCTTTAATTTCAAAATTAAAAATGTCTTCGGTTAGAACAATCACTTCTTAATCACTTCTTACGCTTGACCGAATTCGCTGGTGTGTCGAGATCTGTGTTATAAAACTATTTTTTTAACAATAATTTTTTTTTATTATGTTAAGGGTACCGTGTTCCCACTTGGTCCATAAGCTCCCCCAAAACCAAAGAGTTAAGAGTGTGGCGGGAAAGTTGATAATATTAAAAATTTTGATATTACTGAACCTCTCAGGTTACCTCAATAGATGAGATTGAGCATATTTTCCCGAGGCATGTCGGTACACGACACATGCATGCATTAGTGCAGACTACTATTGTGTGTAACAATACAGAGCTTACTTCAAAAGTATCTAATTTTGGTGTTTTTCACTGTTGCACTATAACAGTTTTGATTATGAATATTGAAAGTGTGAAATATCGGACGCGGTAAACACGCAACCTTGTAATGAACCTCAGCTGAGCGTTAGTGTCGAAGGCGCACGCACTTATAACTACAGTACTCTTGGTCATTAATCTTGCGATGAAATCTGGCCGATAAAAGTCGTATTAAGATTGTTCAGCTTATACAGGTTAAATTTAAATAAAGTTGTTTTGACCCCAACGCGGATGGTCGAGAGGTAAGCGCAGCGCTCCATTTTTTTTAAAGTTTCTACAACATATGGAGTTTGATAATATCGGTCTTAAACTTTATATACTTGTTGTTTGGGGTGTAAGCTGTGGGGAATATGCAGAAGGGGATGTTAAGAGACCTCCAGTTGTTCTCGAACCTTTGTTTCGTGACGGGTTACAAAGCAGTAAGCTCAACTAAAAAGCCTCTAAGGCCTCATCTCATAACTTAGAAATAAATTTTGTGTTTTTTATATTTATTATTTTTTTATTATATACTGAGTATTATTAAAACGACTCCTTAATATTTTTAAATAAGTTTAAAGTTAAAGACATTTTTATGTGTTTTTTTTATTTGTTGTGAAATGAGTTCCTTTTGGGTTTTGTATATAATTAAAGGATAGAAAAACAGCTAAACAAAAGTGTCATGATATAGTTTGTTAGAAATTCATGAAATTTAAATCGTCAACAAGGCGTTTAATTAGGTAGGTGTGGTGCTAGCCCTTGACCGTCTGCGTAACCGGAAACCTCGACCATCGACGGGTTAAAAACGTATTCTATAATATTATAAAGAAGAGGTGGTTTCTGTATGTTTATTTGTGGGTTTGTGGGTTTGTTTGTGGGTTTGTTGTGGCAAGTAAACGCAAAAAATACTGAACCAAACAGTTTGAAATTTTACACAACGGTAGATCTTAAACTCATTCAACACATAGGCACATCCTCTTGGGCTACGCCCTGTGAACGTCCTAAGTTTCAATGTTTACATTTTTACAGAACGAAAACATAAAATTACTTGAGTGTCAACAGCTGTGAACACTAAAATTTGACAGTTCGGGGAGAAGAAGAAGAATGAGCTGCCTTGACCGTCCTAGGTTTCAATGTTTACTTTTTCTAATGACAACATCCGTTTGCACTATATTTTGACAGTTCGGGAAGAAGAAGAAATAAAGTTGATTGTTCAGATAAACTGCTGGATCGAAATTAGTGAATTATTTGAAATAGTGGAATGGTAGATTTTAAGTTTTTTTCCGACGACTGTCTCTATTACATTAATCCTTATCCTCTCCCAATATTTGACAGATGTTACTTTGAAATGTTGTAGACACTCGTGTTTTGTCATTTTGTAAACAATGAAGAATTAATTAACAATAACTTAAATATATGAGTAGAGCCTACACCTTTCAGTCTTTTTTTAACCCGTGCGAAGAACGGGTACTTTGGATAGTTGAAGAATAAATGAGTCGGTTTGAGTATATAATATTTTAAAAATAATTTAGTACCACATGACAAAAAGAGATGAGCACTGTTTATCAAAATTAAAACAACTTTAGAAATAATATACATTCAATATATAGGTACACGTTTCTATGTAATTATAGTGGTGGATAGTTTCGGAGTTGTTGTAGAATGTCTGTGGTTTCTGTTCCTTAGAAATCCCAGCCATAATCAGGATGGAACCCGAGTCTCCACTACTACCGCCTGAGGACCACCTCATTATTCTCGCCTGTGACAGCGAAAATGAGATATCAGATTTATTCAACGTAGAAAATTGTGAATGGTTTAGCATTTCAATTAATTTTAGAACCTGATGTAAACCTCGTCTTGGATTTTACGTACTCTGTGGTTTAGCAACAAAAGTACAATGTTAAATAAAGTGTTTAAGATATTGTAAACTTTTTCAACTGAACATACAAGTTCGAAATAATTTGACTACTTCTTTTTACTTTAGAATAGTTTCAAACAGTAAAGATTTCCTAATTAAGAGAAACATTACCTAGTTTTTTACCTAGTTATAATCATTAAAAAATACAAATAGCCTTAACAATATTGTTGATTTAGAAAATTTTGTACAAACCTTTTGAATTGGTTCTCAGCTCTGGGGGAAAGGGGTTAAAGCAATTCCTCGTCACTCGAAAGTTGTAACGGAGGTGACGTCATATGGTTATAAGGGCAGTGTTTAGTGGAACTTAAAACATTAGCCATATCCATGATCTAAGCTTTTTTCCAAAAGGAAGTAAATACATTTCTTTTTCTATTTAAAGTTCGACGACATTTTCACACAAAGCACAAAACAGAAAGGGGAACGGTTAAAACCGGCTCAAACCCAATATTTTTCCTCGGAAGTCACAGGATTTGAACCCGTGGCCTCTTACAAAAAAGTGTAGAGTTAATAGTTTCTTATTTTTTACCAACAAATATACTAATATTAATGTATTTATATGGGTTATGTATACACTATTCACGTAACTATATACGTATGTTATCTTGCTTTAAAATATACTATTTATACTTGTTCTGAAAGAAAAAAGTGAGTAAAATAAATGCCTTTTAATTAATTAATGTACATTTGATAATATAAGTAGTCACAATATTTATGAAACCCCATAAACATTTGATGGTTCTCAGTTTTACGCGTTAGGGTTCACACTAAAAACTGCAATGGATAATACTAATACACATTTATTATTTTATGAATACAATATATTATTCTCCCATGGATAAGGTGTTTGAAATTTTAAGAAAACTATATTCAAATTGAAAAATAATAATACTAACGATATATTATAATAGTGTATATTTATATTATAATAGTAAATAAATTATGTCATCAAAACCTACCATGATTGATTACGTTTAATAACTATTTAAGCCTGATTACAATTTATTGAATTGGCAATGCATCCGATTGAATTATACAGCAGGATACCAAACAAAGAGCTCATAGTAATTTTAAATCAATATCTAATACATATTTTACTCCTGATTTAAAAATTTGAACTTAAATAACGCTAATAAATTTAAGGCTTTAATAACACTGTTAAAGATTTCTGTCAAATCTGATAATAGTTCATAAACGTACAAATATTGGTAGAACTACTGTATGATGGTCTTACAACAAAAATCTTTTCTTAGACGCTATAACAAAATTTGCCTTAGGATATAAGTAGTTCCTTCCACTTCTTCACTTCCGGCAGACAACAATAATCAGATTGTCACTGGGCGCGGTTTCCGCTGACGAGTCATGGGTCGGTGACGTCATAACTACCTAATATGATCGGGATATGAAGACGACCTCCACCTCTCAGAATAAATTTAACGGTAATTTAACAAAATGTTTAAGAAATTTAAATAAAATATTTGTCTTTTCTAAGTATAGTGACGTAGGGTAACGGTAAGCATTTGGGTTTGGTTATTGTGGTATGGATAAAATATAGGTGTTTATTAGCTTATTTATTTTGAATCGTAAAAGCTATGATACAGTAGAACACGGTGTACTCATGTGAATTAGGCTTCTGTAAAGTAGTACACTATAATATACAGGGGTGCATTCATTTGTGAGATAGAGCCATACACTTTGAGACAGCTCACAATAATGTAGTTCACGTAAAACTTGATGGAAAAATCACCAGTACATTTATATTCAGTAACTCCTAACTTGAAACTTTTGCTCTTTTGTTTTTCAGGTTTTGTTCTTGCTGAAGTTCTTTGGAGTGGCGAAACTTTTGCCGAACTGTCAGATGTGTAAGTGTTGTTCTGAACTTGCTATCAAAAGTTGAACAGAAAAATCATAAGTGTGAAGTAGGACTTATTGTGGTTTTCAGGGTTTAAATGAATATAAAAAGGCAAGAAACCAAAGAGCCTATTTTTGACATGGATATGTCTTAGCTCCGGGAGGGGGGGTGTTGGTGATTTTTAAGATGAATTTTTCCTCTGATTGGACTCGAACACTTCTCTTGGTTACGGAACTGGTTCTGGTACCTCGTGGTTTTTTTTGGGTTGTAGAAGTTGTAGCTTTTGCAGACCCATTTTTGATAAAACAATTATCCACATTTCAAATTAAAAAAAACTGTTGAAATACGTTAATAGTAGTTGTTATTTGATTTAAAATTTTCGCTAAATTGGTCAGAAATTACAAAATAACTGAACAAATCTTTATTACAGTATATTTGAATGCAGTTTGTTACTGTAATATTGTAAGATATTTTCTAGAAGACTCCGTAGAAACTGTGATAGTGCTATTCATGTGTAAACATTACGTTACTATATTAATATATTCATCGATCCCCCAGTTACACTGCCCTTTATTTAAGGTGTATTTTCTACAACATAATTTTCTTTTAGAAATAAAAGTTGTTTGTGAAATGTTTACAAAAATTAATATATAACAATCCATACTGTTTTAAAACATAAAGAACCGTTTGACGTAAATGTATATAAATAAATCACAATCCCATTTGTGACGTGACTCCATAACTCGAGAGCGAGTCCACCAAATTGGACGATTCTTTTTTTGTTGTGTTCCTTGATGCTAGGGAAAGGTTTGTTTGAAAGAAAACTTTTAATCCACCCAACCATTATTTAGTAATTTGACTTTAAAATTTTAAACAAATGCCTTTAAATCTCAATTGATGGAAAATGATTTTATTAAACTGTGAATACAAAAGAGATACTTTAAACTATTTTGTGTGAGATACAAAGAAACTATCATGACGTCTGTCGGGTCATCTAGTTTTTAATATAACATAGTGTACCCTATATTTTTTTATTATATCTATTTCTCAATATTCTTAAAACACCTTTTTGTACAAAATTTACTTGGTTTTTATACTTATTCTAAATATGTTGGAAAATGATTGTCCCTCATGTAATATGTATACGTATATCTCAATCCCTAAAATATGTTTATTTTTTAGTTCATGCGTTAACAGGTTCGCGACGTAGTACACCCGATGGGGTGCACGGGAACTTCTTTTAATGGTGACAGTGTACCCAATGGGGTACACTTAGTACATTCTAAAACGTGCGGTGCGCCAGAACGGGTACACTCGCTGTGTATTGTAATGCCGTTGATGACCAACATGGTCGCACTAAAACTAGCTGAAATGTGTTACCGCCCCTAGCAGAAGACCTTTATTAAGTGTGTACCCGACCGGGTAAACGTTCGCATAAATCTGAGGCATAAAAAGAAAAAAACAAAAATATTGGGTACACTTAAAAAATATAATAAAAAGTAATTTTGGACAAAAACAATGATAACAAAGTACTTTTTTCATCAACACAAAGCGAAATTTTTTATAAAAATTGGCTCCGCCAAGTAAAAAAGTCGGCATTTTCACTTCCTTCGCGAACGTGCTAAGCCTCAGGAATTACTAATATTGCATAAAGATTTTCACGTTTAAAGTTAAGACATTTATTAATCTAAGTGTTGTACGTTTTACTACACTTACTAATAATACAGTAGATTGAGTAAAACATTAAGACATACTGATTGAGAGAAACATCTATTTATATATAATATTCCTAAAACATTGTACTCTTTTCCTTAAGGCCAATATAGTATTTAATTGGTATGGTGTTCTCAATTTCAACGCAATAAGGTCAATCACGTTGACATTTTATTATTATAATCATACGTTGTTAGTGGTATTTCATGAATATTTGAGATTGTGATATTATTTCTACTAGCCTTTTTGTAGCTCATTAAAGTATGCATTAATGAATTGAGACTGCATAATTGGCTGCGTAGGGTTAGTTTCACCTGGCACACACACGCATGCGCATTGAGGACTGACGTGTAACGAACTCTGTATCTGATGGTTGGGAGTGTTGACTGATTAGAATACAATTCCTACTTTGTATTCGAACCTATTAACATTTTATTTTAAAGCGATTCAAATCCATTCTGTTGGGTGTAGAATATATTCCTCCCTTTCAGGAGCTGTTGTCAACCTCTTTGGCCGGTTAATCTTGGAATGACATAATTAATAATGAGATAAAATAAACTGTACGTAAAAAAGCTAAATTTCTGATTTTTATTGGATTTGTAAGGGGATTGATGTTTTCACTTATGTACCAAATGTTTCAAATAATAAATATATATTTAATAAAAATAAATCAAATAAATCTAAATATAAACATAAACGGAACCCCACCACGACTACTTTACCTCCCCTCTCGCAATATCAGGGCTCAGATGAATGCTGATAATCTCACATCAACATAACCTGTCAGTGAACAGTGAACAGAAACTAACAAAATGACCAGTCAAATAAAATGGTGGCAGTGTAGCCAATGTGACAACATAAATTGACCTCTAGTATGTAACAAAAACGCAACAAAGGTCTTTTGTGCAATAATAATTTTGATTAATTTTCATGCTAAGTCAAGTAAAACTAATTATTATTACTGAAAAAAACTAAAAAACGTTAATTGCAAAAATGCACAATGTGCGGTAATGAACTATTAAAATATTCTTGGTTTGCAAGTTCATTTTCTTAAAACGAAAACGTAAATTTTTTGAAAATTAAAAAAATCTTTTTTAAAGTTCATTGATCACGCTTGAGGAGGTTGAACTTCACTGTTGAAGACATCTTCCTCTCGAGTAAACACAATTTGTTAACTTGAGAGGAAGTTGAAGTAAGAACCCACAACTCTATGGGAGGTCAGAGCATGAATGTAAAGTTCATGAGTGCATGGCTGTTAAGAGTAGAATTCCCCCAACCGTGAGTTGCAATTTTCAAAAGTTAAAGTTTTAAAGATCCAAGATCCAGATCATAAAGTTGTTTAACTAAGTTATGGTATGGAAGATTGATGGAGACAGTAGCAACCTTTTTGTATTAAAAATGTGTGTGAATGATTATAAAATTTAATTTATATTTTATAAAAATAATTAATATAAAAATTATAACATTTTATTTATTTTTTAAATCATGTCCGGAAAAGAATTTAATTAATTACAAAATTGATTTACATTGAATTCCATTTTAGATAACGAAGACGATTATATGTAAATTATTATAAAACTATATTTATGTAATATAATAATCTATCAAAGTGCGTAGGTTACGTATTTTCACGGATGATACGTGACCGTCAAATTTAGGTGAGCTAAAAATTCAACTTTATGTAAGTAATGATAGAAGTAATGTTGATAAACTATTTAATTGTTAGAGACACAAATAAGAAACATATAATAACAATAAAAACTTATAATAATAATAAAGAAATTGTTGAAATAATGTTGATACTAACGTTTTATCATATGTCCCACCTAATAGCCAGTAGGAAGGAGAAAATAAGGTAGCTATAGATGAAAATAAGACCATTAGTCATCCTAATTAGGTCTATTAAAGACTGTTAATAAGATTCAACGGTTGCCCGAACTAATCAGATACAAGCTTGATGTGACCCGTGAAGAGCGGAAGCCACTCCCACAGCGGCGGATATAAACCCATCATGACAGTGTCGCTGTTGTTGTTGGTGATTACAGGAGACAGGAATCTTAACTCGCCTTGTAGGAAAATGATTCTGTGGGAGCACGTCAAGCGAAGTGTATTGTATTAGTGTGTTGTACTACGAAATAGATTATGAGTAAACACTAATGTCATGTACGAAAATAAGATAGGAAAGAGGTTACAATAAGGAAGAATGAGTTAGGTGGATGAGGACAGGCGTGGATGAGGCCATAGAATCAGTAGGCCTTTGACCTGTTAGGGCCTGCCTTCTTGGGACTCAGGGTAGGACTAGGCTACAAGTCAAAATCACAAGAACCTTTCACTTATAGCCACCCTCCCAAAGCGGTGAAGAAAATTCTGTTTACTTGAGAGGGGAAATTCTCGAATTCTCCTCAGGTTTGGTCATTACTTTGCTAGACAGTCGTTGTTTCCGTGGCGTGTCGTGTAATCCAGCTACTTGGAGTTCAAGAATTATTGTAGATAGTTGTGACCGATGGTCGGTGGGTGTGATGTTCTCTTGCGTGGATCAACGTCCCGTTATTGAATACTACATAAATCTGCAAAGACTATCCTCATAATTAGACCAATTCGTAATTCAGAGACAGTGGTTCGGACTCCCCCTTAAACTGTAGGTCCCTTAGATATGTCATTGACTGTTGGGCTCTTAATTAACAGTTCTGTCTAAGGAATATGTCTGCCTTAGTTTATAACAAGACTACAAAATCGTGCCACAATCATCCTATCATTCATTTCTCATTCATACTTTGCTTGAAATACCTACCTGATAAGGTTTCTATTTCAGTTAAAAGTATAACAAGTGTACAAGTATTAGTATTTAGTACGGTGCGCGTAATGTGTTTGTTAATGTCCTACCTTTCTAATCTTATGTCTTCTTCCTAGTGGAAGTACAACACCCCGTACGATGACATGCCTACAAAGATTTGCTGAGGCATCCTATTTCTCTACAATTTAACATTTTACATCTTAGTGTGTTTTTTCTGGAATTTCTTCTTGAATGGTAGATTTTTATATGAGAAAATTTACATAATAGTAAATCACTACTAAGGTGATTTCTAGTGTTCTATAGCCCTAAGTAATGTAAATGTCCAAATTTCATTCTTGCTTAAGACCTAAAAAACTAGTCAACGGTTTTCTGAATTTGGGAATCAAATCAATTTATTTTAAATCGGTGTAAGTTGGCAAAGTCAACATGTTAATTGCACTACATCAAAAGCTTTTCTGCAATTGCAGGTGTAGTAGCATTCTAGTCAAGTGGGAGAGTCAATATAGTTGTAATTATGTTTAAATGGCTCTCTAATGAGAGAGACATGCATATATACATACATAGTAACTACATTTAATACAAACATTTGCTTTGACATTTAACGGCTCGCCACCTTCCGCGAACAAACTTTACGTCACACCTCTGAATATAACTCATCTTTGTTTTGTTTGGTAATTATTAAATTTGGTTTCCAAAATATTTGTTGTTGGATTTACTAAATTTCTCCAATTTCTCAAGCTTTAGCATTAAGCATCCATTTGGATTAAAATTAAAAAGTTACGTTATTCATTTTGAATTTCTTTTGAGTAATTCAACGAGATTGTAGCTAAAATTATTTATCACGTGTTCAAAATTAAAATCTACCCTAAAGTAACATATGATACTGCAAAGAACAAAAAATAGGGTCGTGATAACCAAATGATTTAAGAGGGAACAATTGACGAATCAGACATTTTTCACATAAATCTGCAAAGACTATCCTCATAATTAGACCAATTCGTAATTCAGAGACAGTGGTTTGGACTCCCCCTTAAACTGTAGGTCCCTTAGATATGTCATTGACTGTTGGGCTCTTAATTAACAGTTCTGTCTAAGGAATATGTCTGCCTTAGTTTATAACAAGACTACAAAATCGTGCCACAATCATCCTATCATTCATTTCTCATTCATACTTTGCTTGAAATACCTACCTGATAAGGTTTCTATTTCAGTTAAAAGTATAACAAGTGTACAAGTATTAGTATTTAGTACGGTGCGCGTATTGTGTTTGTTAATGTCCTACCTTTCTAATCTTATGTCTTCTTCCTAGTGGAAGTACAACACCCCGTACGATGACATGCCTACCAAGATTTGCTGAGGCATCCTATTTCTCTACAATTTAACATTTTACATCTTAGTGTGTTTTTTCTGGAATTTCTTCTTGAATGGTAGATTTTTATATGAGAAAATTTACATTATATTAAAACACTACTAAGGTAATTTCTAGTGTTCCATAGCCCTAACTAATGTGTTTGTGACCAATTTCATACTTGCTTAAGACCTAAAAAACTAGTCAACGGTTATCTAAATTTGGGAATCAAATCAATTTATTTGAAATCAGTGTAAGTTGGCAAAGTCAACATTTTAATTGCACTACATCAAAAGCTTTTCTGCAATTGCAGGTGTAGTAGCATTCTAGTCAAGTGGGAGAGTCAATATAGTTGTAATTATGTTTAAATGGCTCTCTAATGAGAGAGACATGCATATATACATACATAGTAACTACATTTAATACAAACATTTGCTTTGACATTTAACGGCTCGCCACCTTCCGCGAACAAACTTTACGTCACACCTCTGAATATAACTCATCTTTGTTTTGTTTAGTAATTATTAAATTTGGTTTCCAAAATATTTGTTGTTGGATTTTACTCAATTTCTCAAGCTTTAGCATTAAGCATCCATTTGGATTAAAATTAAAAATTTACGTTATTCATTATAGGTTTCTTTTGAGTAATTCAACGAGATTGTAGCTAAAATTATTTATTAGGTGTTCAAAATCTACCCTAAAGTAACATATGATACTGCAAACTACAAAAAATAGGGTCGTGATTACCAAATTATTTAAGAGGGAACAAATGACGAATCAGACATGTTTCATGATATATTATTTTGGAGATAATTTTTTTATATATAGATAAACTAATTTATTGATTGAACGCCTTAACAACGTAATTGGAATTAATCACTTATCTCAATAGATGCTCCTTAGTCTGTCTCATGCAGAGGATTATCAATCGGTGAAATTACTTGGTTTTTATATTGACAATAGATTAAATTGGAAAGATCACATTGAGTTCTGCAGAAAAGTTTCAAGGGTGTCCTATCTTATATGGAAGCTTAGGGACTTTGTAAGCTTTGAATATTTAAAATTAGCTTACTCTGCATTTTTCCAGGCTCATATTTCCTATGGAGTTATCCTTTGGGGCCACTCAAGTGCTGCACACGACATACTTTTGGTACAAAAAAGAATTATTAGAACAATTTTTAGGTCAGGTTACACTGACCACTGCAAGCCACTATTTATTAAACTCAAAGACATGACAGTTATAAACATTCCAACCTATACTAAATTGCACATTACAGATTTTAATGAAAGAAAAAAATTCACCATCACAACACCAGAGGGAAAAACCAAATCAACCTACCACGGTACAGATTGTCTAAAACAGATAATTCTAACCTATAGTTAACCTAGAGTTAACTGTGTTAAATTTTTTAATAGGCTGCCCGATAATGTCTGGGTTGTTTCTTTTGATCGTTTTGAATTTACATGAAGTGAATGGCTCATTACAAATCCATTTTATAGTGTAGAGGAATTTTTAGGCTGTGACTTGAATATAAGGTTCTGTTTTGTGTATGCCATGCTAGGTTAATTAGTCTTTAAGATTGTTGACTTTTCCTATTTCAGTTGTTTTATAATAATGGACCAATGGCAATAAAGATTCTTGAATGATATTTTTCCTGATTTTTTAGTAAAACTCTAAACTTTACATCACCATTGTAGGCTTAGCCTATAGTAGTATATGAGGTACCTTAGAATCTTTACCCGCTTGGGCTAGCCAGAGGAAACCGCTCATAATTTGACGGAAGTCGCCGGTTGATGGTTTCGATCTAGCAACTGGGCTAGGGCGTTACTCCTGATCTACCTTCCAGTAGAAAGAAAGTTAGAAATTGACACGATAATTTGTGACCCGATTGTCTGTTAATGTTAACCGTGACATAGACGAAGCCCAATCATGACCAACAAAAGTTCCCAAGAAACATCCCGATTTAAACATGTCATCTTCATTATTTAAAAATAAGACGCACCGGGTGGTGAGGGGGATGGGGGGGGGTCGTTTGCCCCCAGGGTGCAATGAGGGAGGAAATTATGAGCGTGGCGTGCGGAGGCGCAGGGTGAGGGTATTTATTCTCCGGCACATCTGCACCACCCGGCATTACGTGTTTGAAGGTTTATGCTGAACTAACTTGAAAACTCGAGTAACGCTTTCGGGGAGGTCTGGCCGACAGTCATGCTTCTCCTCAGATTGGTGTTAACTGCGGTTTATATGTGAGGTAACTAATTGTCAGATTAACACTGTTAACAGATTACACAATAAACATTTACCTAAGTATTTAGTCAAGTTGAAAATAGAAGCGTGAATACACTACCGATGAGAAATATTAAATATTATTGATTTCGATTAAATATATACGACCTAAACTTTTTGATTTTAAGATGGCAAATATGTAACATGTTTCCATAAAAATTGCCAGAGCTATTGCATTGAACTTTTAATATAAAAGAATAAGAACAGCTGTTAAGATGAACTGAAAACATTCCCTTTAGACATATTCATGATTAGTATTTTTTAATGGAATAACCTAAAAAATGTACACGTAGACTACATTCTAAACTGACAAACGAAACCACTTCAAATTCATTTTATTCATAACATACTCCATTACAGATTTTATAACACTGTTGAATCAAATGAGTTATACGTTTTAAAGTGAAATTAATACTCTGGTAAAAAAGTACACTTAAGTATGGTTGATCACTGAGCGATCATTGTGACAGCACTACTAGTAGCCACCAGTAGAGTGGAGTCTTAGTATAGCGCTGGAACGGTCTGTCTAATAGGAAAATACCTGTAAAAACGTGCTGTAGAATTGGGATACAGGCGACTTCAAACGAGACGTGTTATTTATTTTAAATTGAAATGTGTCAAAAAGGGATTGTTCACAAATCAACCGTCCAAACAAAGGCAACCAGCCGCCCTTTTTTGGACATCAAAATCGTCAAGTGAGTATTCTCCACATTTGAAGCATTTTTAGTGTTACTATAGTTCGATAGTTGGAAAAAGCAAAGATAGAAGATGCTCTTCTAGCCAAATAAGGTGACGTGTACAATGGTAGGCCTATAGATATTAGCCCTCTCTTACCTAATGTGCGTTTATTTGTTTTGTCATTTTATTA
The DNA here is from genome assembly GCA_023375725.1 of Nephotettix cincticeps. Classification (NCBI taxonomy): domain Eukaryota; kingdom Metazoa; phylum Arthropoda; class Insecta; order Hemiptera; family Cicadellidae; genus Nephotettix; species Nephotettix cincticeps. Next base: position 49,807,044 of record CM041785.1, read on the forward strand.
TTAGTTTTGCGTTTATTTCTGCAAAGACATTCCATTTCCAGCAACCAGTGACACAAAACTATTTAATGTACATAACAGTGCTACGGAGCGGGATCAAAACGTTTCGAGTCTCATTCTCTAGTTCTATCTCTAGTAAACATTAAATTTTGTGCCCGGTACTAAGACGTTTAGAATGCATTACTTACTATACATAAATGTTAACAGTGTTATGTCCTTAGGGATGAATGCATGGGAAGAGTTACTTATTTATAAAGACAATTTAAAGATAAAGCAAACTTAATAAATTAACAAATACATTTTGATTCTGCAAGAACGTATAAAAATTTATTTACGGAACTCAGACCAATAAATTATACATCCGACGCCATAACAGAAACTTCCGGTAGCCAATAGTATTTAAGCAGGGACGCCATCTTGTTTCTTCCAGTCTCCGTTTGGGCCTGATGATGTCCGGTGTGACTGGACGAAATCAATCGTAAATTTAACAACTTTTATATATATTTACCGTTTGTATTTAATACAATATAAGTGTAAATATATTAATTAGTATTGGAAGACGTGAGTTTGTACTTCGTCCTTACCACCACACTGTTAAATGATGATAAGAAGACATAATGTGGTCATCAGGTTTCAAATAAAAAATCTGACGTAATAATTTTGCATATCATTATAAATAACAAAGAAATAATTTAAAATCAGGAATCACAGTTTTGAATGACAGATACCAGTTTATTATCATTCACACGGTAGCTAATCATGTGTATTGAATTTTATATTAGTGCTCTAATCATGAAATCATAATACGACAGGGAGGAACGAAGACATATTAGTCCCTCATGTCCGGGAGTGTTCCCGGTGTTCCCGCCGCGTATCGCTGGCTTATCGCCCCCTTATCACACACCACTCCTCCCCTCCCCCTCATACGCCCACGCCCTCGGCTGATGGACAGCTTGTCAAACTAATGGGGATCCATAGTTACATGCAATACTATGATTCCAAAGTATGAAGACGGAGTTTTTGTACTTCCACTTGGCTGGTATGGATATACGTAATACTCGTATATCTTTGGTAATTCTTACGTCCGACCAATAAAGTTTTATTGTAGCAAAGGTACATCGTAACCTGTTTTACCTTTCTGGACCTATCTGTCGACCTATCTTGGTAAGTATTTTGAATCCAAGAATTTTTGAGTTATAACGATTGAGAAATTAGTGTGTAAGATGTAAGATTGTGAAGCAATATTTTAGTCTTGATTTGACTAAGACTGACATGTTTCTTAAACAAGACTGTTAATTAAAAGCCGAACAGTGAATGACATCTGAAGAGCATACAGTTTAACGTGGGAATCAAATCACGTTAGCCTATAAATTACTAACTGTTCTAATTTAATGGTCTTTTGCGAATAGTAGTGTTCAATGTTGCGAACGTTATTCCACACAAGAGAATATCACATCCAGCGGATATTCCTCATAACAAACCATCCACAATTAGTGATCTCCACGTGGCTTCATTACAGGATATACTTACGCTTTTACTCTGAAAACCACCACCATTTGCACGGATAAATATAATAATCTGCAATATTTAACTTCCGGTTCGCCATAAGCGTTTATTTTTCGTAAAGAGAACGTCAACTTTATTTGTACTTGAAAGTACAAACAATCTAATTTGATTAATTATGTAATAAATAAAATTCTAAAGCTCTCTTTCTGTAGGTACTAATGCATACCGCATTATATTTAATTCTAACTAAATTAAGTTATTAAACAACGCAAAGGTCATACAATTAATATCTAATTAGTTTTATAACCATGCTATTGCAATGCGGTCGGTTACTGCTATAAGGTTAGAGGTTAACACTGTTTTTAACGCTAGGTGTCGTTATTCAGTCTTGTGTTGAGCGAAGGTTCGAAGCTTCCTTATCAGTTGGTTCAGGTGTTCAGGTGTGCTATCGGCCATCATGCGGCTCTGTAAACACTTTGCTTACCCAACACCCTGAGGGCTAGGTTATTATCGATTCTCCCCGTTCACTAAGCTACGAGAAATGAAATACAGTATGCGTGATACCACTTACTGTGAATTAGTTCTCGTACACGAGTTAAAATTTACAAGTCTATTTAAGTTAAAATTGCTATTTTTATTTTACAAATACACACAAATATTAAGTTAGAAACTTCGATATATACATGGATTAGATAAGATTATTGAAATGGCGATCATACCACAAGGTAGGTATTTTATGCCATGTATGAATAAGGTTATGAGTGTAAGATGATTGTGGCGATCTTGTACCCTTGTTACTGACTAAGGCTGACATGTTCCGTAGACAGGACTGTGAATTATTAGCCCAAAAACCGATGGCAATTCATGGACCTACAGTTTAAAGTGGAATCCGAATCATGGCCTCTGAATTACGAATTGGTGTAATTATGAGGATGGTCTTTGAGGATAGTATTCAACTGTGCGGACGTTAATCCACACAAGAGAACCTACATCCACCGACCATCACTCACAACTATCCACAATTCGTGACCTCCAAGTAGCTGGATTACAGGTCGACGCCACCGTCCTATAATATACCACATATTAAAGTATATACCGTTTTTATATAGACTAATAACTAAAATTTACGTATAATTGTGTCTGAAAACTAAATAGATGACGCTAATTGAACAAAGAACTATAATACTACTGTAGAAGAATCCGATGCAATAATAAAACATAATTTAAACCAAACCTGATCGATCTTGATGGTCTGTGGTTTAACCCCTTATGTTGTAAAGAGAACTACGAAAATGTATAACGAATTTTATTTACCAAATTTACATTTTTATAAACACCATAAAAGTGTCTACCTAGGTCAGAATTTGTTAGTGCTTGTATTTATTGTTTTTATACAAGAATATCTATGAATTACACGAAAATTGACCTATGATGTTTTAGTTTATTTTCTTAATATTTTTTCTTATCATCATTTGGGTGTTAACAAGGAAAACAATTTATATTTAGAGTTCATTTTCTTTGGAAAGTGTTTGAATGTAACTTCATGTGTTCTGACGTGTCTTGAAGTTATCTGACAGGTAAAATGAGAGTCACTAACAAAACAAAACTAGGACGAAAATTATGGTGGTGATAAGAAAAATTGAAAATATTAGTAGTCAAACTTTTAATAAGCTTTTACCAGTTTTTGAGTCAAAATACCCTATTATAGGTATGGGTAAATCATTTTATTGTTTGGTTGGAAAAAATAATCTACATTAAAGAAATTAAACCAGGTGAAATATCGTATTTCTGGACGGGAAAAACTATCACACTGTTATTTTTTACATTCGTCGTATATGAATAAGCTGTAACAGAAAAACATAGACTTATATAAATTATTACTCGTATTCTAAAACGGACAAACACTTTCATCCATTCAATATTACCCACATATTCGTAAGATACACATCTTTGAGTTGTCAGTGTCAACCAATGATAGAGATTATTATAGTAAAAGAACTTATAAAATATTCTTGACAAAACTAGGTCTCGAACTAGCAACATCCCTGGTTTTTGTTTTGAACTCAGTCGAGTTACTAGTACATCAATAAAATATGAAAACGAAAATATAAGTGCTATCTCACTATTTATAAAATAACAAAAGGCTATTTATTTAGAATACCAATATAGAAGTTCTATATAAAGGACGGTAGGGGGCTACCGACTAATGCATTTGATGCAGGGCGTGTTAGAGGAGACGACGCTGTTAGTTCCACTGATCATTAACACTTGGCTTCATTTACAGGGGCTCCTACCCCCCCCCTCTACCAACCCAACCCTCCATCAACACCACGACTAACTCGCTTAACTTGGGTTCTTAGGACCAGTTTCAGCTCAAATTATAATGTTTCTTACTGAGGATTACAATATTTTAACTTAGTGTTTAAAAACGTCCCTCAATAAATTTTAGTTTAAAAAAATACATTACCCATCCCTTGGCTAAATCCTAATATTGATTCCATTGTACATGGGTTGTAAACTAAACAACGAGGAGACTTTGGTGACACTTAAAATTAGTTAATAAATGTAAAAGTAGTGTTAAAAACGACTTCGTGTGTAGTATTAGGAACTATTGTGACTTCTAAGCAGATTCATCTCTGTAAAACTTTAATTCTACGTGAAGTTTATTCAAATGAAAGTGAATGTTGAAAAGGAAATGTTGAAGTAGACTTGAACGAGGTCAGGAGCCTTAGTACAGTATACAGATTTAATCGTTTTCGCCGGAGGAGCTTCCCTCGACGCCGGGAACGTATTTTTGTTGCGGATTATCGACTTTATAAATTATTAACCGAAGAACGGCTCTGGTGAATTCAATATTCTTGAATATATTAGAAACCAGGGGTGAGGATAAAAAGCGAAGAGGGGTGAATAAATCCTCTTTTAAATTCTTGGAAAAGAAGAGGATTTATTTATTATTTACATATTTAAATACATTATACTAAGCCTTGTTAATTTATCGTTTCATAATATTTATACTTTTTGAAGCCTGCAATATTTAAATTATAAATAAACCGGAAAGAATGTCTAGTAATACATCATTCATAACCTTTTCTTTTGTTATTGAACGAAAAATTGACCCCAGCTTAAGCTTAGACTTTAAGGAAAATTAATTTTATATAAAAAAATTGAATAATTTAATCATGAAACGTAAAAGGCTACCTATAAATGCTTTAATGAGGGCAATGAAATATATGCCAATTAACTTTAAAATATAAAGGTACAATATCTCACAGTCTTTAAGAAAGTTTTTTCTATAAATGTGTAAGGAGTCAAGGCATAGGAATCTGGTCCAGTCAACAAGGTTTCGAATAATCCTGTTTTAGAGGGTTTCTAAATTGCATTAGCTCATGCAGCTGCATCTAACAGAATTTGATAGACGTCTCACGTGGTAGGAGTAAAGATAGTGTTACACTGGGATGAACACCCCAACATGTTTGAAAGGTTTTTGAGAAATAATTCTGCCTAGGGAAAATTAAACAGCGCGCATGAATACCTGTCAGCCTGAATTTTAAGGTGTTTTTGTACTTATTTATCATCTATTTATTACTACTACCACATATTATTTAATGCTTTTTTATGATATGTAAGGTTTTGTTAGTAAAAATGAATTAAAAACCTGTTATTATTTTTGATTATAGTTACTAAATGTTTTTACATGTAACGAGTGAAATAGTTTATTTTTTATCAAATCCCGTACACTGTGAATCACTGCATACGTTATAGATCAAAAACAGGTATTTTTTTAAACCCCTGATATGCTTTTTTCAGTCTTAGTATTATTGTTTTTTACGGCATGGACGTGGCGTAGACACCTAAATAAAGCCCCATTGATGAAGTGAAAAGATCAATAATTATCATAGGGAAATTGCATTCCAGAAAGGTTATTAAAAGTTTACTGAATAAAGTACTATAACTAGATACTTCATGTAACAACTGCTTGTATTTTCTACAGGGTGGTTATAAAGTCCCTTCCACCTTATTATTTTTTACGCGTTAGAAGAAATAAACAAAACTTACTGATAACAACAACCTATTCAACTAACTAACTAATACAAAACTAACTAATAAAAAAACCCATGCAAAACTTTGGGAAACCATGCAAACTTAACTCAAATGAAGTTATCGAAAATGTTGAGTTCCCCCTAAAAATGTGGGATTCCGGGGATTCTCAAAATTTTCAAACGTAAAGCCCCATCGAGATGTACCTCATTTTAAAGGTCTTGAAATTTAAAGACGATTGGTTAAAATTGGGGTCTCTACCTCAACCCAGTACAAAATGACATCATTTTGAAATTTATAACCCTGGGTTTTTAAGTCCCTTCCCCCTTGGTTTTTGCTACAATTTACATTTAAAGTGATTTTCAATCATGGGATTCATTGTAATAGGTACATATTCTAACTTTTGTATTAATTAAAAATGTTGGCAGGTACCTATAAGGTCTAAGATGTAGGAGTCAACTTTTGAATTCCTTATAAGAAGCTAGTCATGTGACCTGTTAAATAGCACCCATACTCAAATGTATACAATGAGCAAGCATTTCAATTGTATTCTTGGGCGAATATGTAGTGTACAAATAATTATACTTCAAAAATGTAATAATTCATTTTGAGAATAGTACAAAATATCTAAACGTGTTTTCAGTGGTCTAATTTAGGTTACGTTTTTTATATTCTAGTTTTATCTTCATATTGTGTAATTTTATTGTTTAGAATAAAACATCCATTACTAAACCTCTCAACCTCTCGATCCAGTAACAAAATAAAAAAATCGTCGTTTCACATCTAGCGTAAATTTAACATTATTTTTGAATTCAGTGTGTATTGAATATTTCCCAGATGTGGAGCGAAATTGCAACTATTAACATCCCCTAATGCCCAGAATCACGCGCACGAGTGCGCGAACACAATGTCCTCGAAGGGTAAGGGCCGGGTCGTGGCACAGCGGGGGGGGTGTCGGGATCGATGTTTCAAATTTGAGATTCCATGTTGAAAACAGTAGTTTAGTAATGGATCATTTACTATCTAGGAGCTATGTATACGCTAGTAAAAACTACAATCTGCTAAAATTTTATGGGTGAACTTATTGTTACGAAATTACTTTCACAAGGGTATAGTTTGAGTAAGATGCTCTGTTCGCAAAGACATTATAAGACAATGCTATTGCTTTCCCTACGACAAAGCAGGGGATTTCTTTTTTAAATTGATATCGTAAAATTTTACATGGTCAATGTTTTAATAATGTACCCCCTGTACCCTGCACCTTCGATCAGCAGACTTCATTAAACAGGAGATATATCGTGTTAATACTGGCTATGGAACGGGCAAAGAATAACCGATTCATTCGCCACTATCATTAATTATTTATCTGGGTCCAGTATTGAAACATTAAAGCATTTTTTCTTTATCTCAAGATCAAACCGGTTCCCTTCAGACAAATCTAGTGATGTCGTAATGTTCTGTAATGAACAAAACTCCATTATGGTCAACCAAAAGCTTGTGTATTTAGCTTGTGAAATATACACCAAAATGCGATGTTGATTTCTCTCTTCAGAAACCTAAATGGTTTATTAACTTTGCCTACGTTAAATGACGTAAATCAAAGTTTCAAAAATAATCTTGAACATAACGAGGTTAAAGATAGTTACCGAAGCGGAAAAATTCTTTGTGAAATTTGGACGGAGACAGATACAAAATAAAAAAGAATAGGCCAGATGGGCGGACGTTTTTTTGGGGAGGGGTAGTGGTGGAAGGGGTTGGAGGGGTTCCGTGCGGGTAGTAATTGATTGTGCATGTACAATGAGCCCCAACTTTTAAGCCGGAGGCGCTGTTTCCATGTTCTCGGTGGAACAAAGTGCGAACAAAGAAAGTGACTGCTATGTTGTGTAAGGCACTTTTGTTAATTATTCACTGTTTATATTGTTCTTCATATAATGCCTCTGCTCATGTTTTAAACGGTTTACATAAATAATTAGGATACGTTTAACAGTTTCACGTAATGTCAGAGGAGATTAACTCTCTCACTCGACTTTAATGTAACGGATACATATCAGTCAAGGTGGTAAATATGTTCATAAAAAATAATATTACAAATTATAATTCGTGTGTTATATTGAATCATAATCTGAATCGTTTTAAGGAAGACACCCTCCACGTTTTCAACATATTATAGCTAGAAAAGCTAGTTTTCACTGTGTACTTTGGATAATTACACACTTTAATCTATGTATAAAAATTAGAAAAATCATTTTAAGTTTTATTTCTCAACTAATTGCATCAACAGATCAGAGTTAAACTATATATTTGAAACAAAAAACGAAAATGTTAAAAATAAATGAACATAATTAGGTGTATGAACAATAGAGTCGTCTTTAAACCTTTGGCAGATACACTAATTTACTGACCAATTTCTAAACAATACTTTGTTTGTGAATAAAACATGTAAAAGTAAAATTATATTTTTATTTACAAAAAAATAATTGTCAAGAAAATATAGGTTTTTATCGTCGTAAACAATCTGGGCGTAGTAACCCGAGCCTACGAGTTGAGCTGATATAAGCTGTTTATTGCTATCGGGGCATTCCCCCCCCCCACACATGAGGGCCCTCGACACCCCTCCACGCCAGCCAATAGCTTGCCGTCATTCTTGTGGCGTCTCTTAAAAATAAATAGGAACTGTTCAATTACAAAATGAGTAGTTCTCAAAAGTTTCTTCAAAGATTACTAAAAGGTTGTAAGATACTAATTCCTAGATTGCAATTTATATCTTTCAATTCATTAATTACATACACGAAGAACAGGTAACATAATTAAGAGAATTGTATCGTATTTCATTCACTGGATAATTTTTTCGTTTAAAATTATCATTTGATAAATCATTTTTGAGGTATTATTTACTAACGTTATTGTTCAAATATAAGTGTATCATTATTTTTAGGTGCCATTGTTAGATCAAACATATTAGGTGAGATTGTTACTGTGTTTTAGTCGTTGTTGAGTTGTTTTTTAACGGACGGTAGCTCAGAGATAACGGTGTGGCGCAGTTGCTAGATCGAAACCAGTTGCCGGCAACCTCCGGCTAGTATATGTGACTATTGCCGCTACGGTACATCGCAATATAGGTCTAGTAACATTTTGATATGGCTTAAAGTCAATAGTCAACTAAAAAAAAACGTATTACTGATTTAATTTGATAGCCCGATAGCGCTTTCTGATAAATCGCTTCAATAGATCATGTTCAGTAAAATTGAGAACGAAACCTATTCTAAGTATGTGCTTACTACTGGTGCATATATAAATACTTGACCAGAAATACAATTTTAAATATAACAAACATGTAGAAGTGAAAGGAGAAAATATCACCAGAACATACGGGATTATTTACATACTACACGCTGTAGAGAGGATCAATTTTCGAACACCAATCTTAACCTTATGGTAGCGCCCTTAACCAAAAGGTATTTGGAATGAATACACCAAACAATGTTTTAAAAACATGCTCTGTTTAATTTTTGGTGATAACGAAAAGTTACAAGGACTTGTGGTGAAAAAAATGATAGTAAATAGTTCTCCATTAACCAGTTTGGGTTTTGATTTGCAAAATGTGTATTCAAATGTTGAGTTATTTGAATTATTTTACAATGGAGTATTTAGACATAAAGGTGTTAGAAATATCAATGTCGTTTATATTTGAGAGAAAATTATATAAAAAAATGCGATTAAAAAAATGTTAAACAATATTCTACACTTTACTATCGTGCAAAATAACACAATTATTGATAGAAAATTTTTTTATGCGAAAGGAAACGTCAAACTTATGAATGAAAACTAATTTGTGTTTTTCATTGTTTACATTGTCATAGCATTGTTTCTGTTGCGTAGTATTCCTTGTTCCGTATATTTTTTTGCGTTTTAATTTAACTTTTCCTCTTACAAACAATATTTAAATTTACTGACTTGCACAGATTCTCAATAATAGTAATAGAGAGTTTTTGTCACACGTTAAAATCAAAAGCAAACACCAAAGTATCAGCTGTTTCATTACTTTGAACATTTTAAGCGAAATGTCACTCTTTAACATAGTTGGCTAAAACTCTGTAATATTTTTCGGTCGAATACGTTATAATAAATTTTACAGCCCCAGCCTAGTGGAAAACAAACCCATCCGATCAAAACCTCTCCTTTGAGCCTATCTCTGAAAGTCCTCCGTGGCCTCCCCTAAGATGTAGTAATATCCCGAAATACCCCAACTGCGGAGGTTCCGAGTGGAGTTATTTCGGAGGCTATTACCGAGGGTGGATGAGACGGCTGACATATTTATGAAGTAATGGAGAATTAACTGCGGAGACTGAGGAAATCCGGAAATACGAATCACTACGACAATAGAGTGCTGCAATAGTGTATGTTTGACTTATTGCAGGAATATTTGTATTTTATTATTACTTATTTTTGTATTTCACTCGAGAATGTTGGAATGGGATGAAGGTGTTGTTAGTAATCTAGTTACTTAGATGAAAGGAATTGCGGAGAGTTGTAAACGATGGTCCGTGTATATGGCACTCTCTAGTGTTGATTAACTTCTGCACTATTGCTCATCTGTAACCCAACCATCCCCTTAATTGGACCAGTTCAAAATTTATAAGCAAATGTAGGTCTCTTAGATGCCATTGGCTGTTGGACTTATTAATTAATAGTCCTGACTAAGGACAGTAACAAGACTACAGGAAACGTGATAGCGCCATAAATATCTTATAGCCATTTCTCATTAATACTTGTCTTAAAATTTCTACCAGGGTAGGTAAACATCTCAGAAAGGTAATAGAAGTATGATTTAGTACGTTTATAATATTTTTATTTGCATTTAAAATATTTTTTAAATAAAAAAAAGTATTGACGACTCCTCTCGTATTGGAAAAAAGACAAACTCAGTCAAGCCCCTGAAGAGACGAGAAGAAACTATGTGATGCCATGTGTTTGAATAACCAAAGGATCCATCAGTAATGTAAAACTGTACTTCTTCTCAATTTTAGGTACAAGATTTCGATCTCTGAACCAGGAAACCCCAGTCACAAAGCAACTAAGGGATTATGGTTAAAGTGGAATAGAAGCGAAGAACGTTATAATCAACGTTGTATCATTTTGTAGAATATATTTATTTTAAATTCGTCAAGGAAATAGAAATGTGAAATATATTAACTGTATAGTGTTGTAGAACATATTGTAAGTATTAAAGAATCCTAGACAGGTAATTTGGAAGACGAATAACTTAGATACAGAACGGTTATCCAGAGTTGAACTGATTCTATGTATATAACATGCAAGTATACGATAAACGTTACAAGACTTCGGTGAGTGATTAGGTACATTAAAAGGAAGAAAACGTTTATATTTACTTCCCTGTGGGAAATAGGTTAGATCATGGATATGTATAAAGCGAATGTTTTCAATTCATGTAAACACCTATCTTATTCTTTTATATTAAAAATTCAATAAAATAGCTCTGATAGTTTCTATGGAAACCTGTTACATGTTTTCCATCTTAAAAATCACTAATACCCCCCCGTCCACAGCTAACACATATCCATGTCAAAAAGGTTCCAGTGAAGGTATGGCCTAAAACGCTTATTTTCTCAGACATCCGCCATTTTGTATTTTCCTCAAAATATTTTTATTTTAAACATTTTTAACGGATTATTTTCAAATTTGGTATGTGTTTTACTCTAGTAGACAACTATTACTATTAAAAAACAACTAGCTCGATCAAAGGTCAAAATCCAAAATAGCGGTCATTTACAATTTTAAAACTAAAATACGTTGTTAATGGTAAAATTTAAAATGACCGCCATTTTGGATTTTGAGCTTGGATCGAGCTAGTTATTTTTTTAAAAATAGTAGTCTACTAGTGTAAAACACGTACCATATTTTAAAATAATCCGTTAAAAAATGTTATAAATAAAACTATTTTGAGGAAATACAAAATGGCGGATATCTAAAAAATAAGCGTTTTAGGCCATACCTCCATTGGAAACTTATTCCTGTTTTAAATGTGCCCAATCACTCGCCGATGTCCTGAAACATTTTTCATGGACACCCTGTATAACTGCTATTACAACAGTGTGCCAGTGAGGATCGATGCAGTTTGGAGCGGTTTAACCTCGCACGTGCTAGCCTTTCCCAGGGTACAATTACCGCTCAGGGCACGTGAGCGGCGGTCTGTAGGGGGCTATTAGAGATACTTCCATGAGAACCACCCCTGCCGAGGCGTGCTTCCGAACGCTTGCGACAAACATAAAGAGCAACACTAACAGGTTTTATTGATATGATTTTTTAACAGAATGTAATACAGGCTAAGCCATTGGGGGGAGGTTATGGATGTTCAGTTGGGGAGTACTACCCCTTGTCAGCTATGATGTTAAAGTATAATTTAAATTCTCGTGTCATACTTAAAATCATCCAATTTGTAATTTATAAAGGTCTAGTTATGTACGAAGGTTAAATCACTGTAGATAAAAGAAATCCAAAATAATTTATTTATTTATACCAACGGATTTATATCGTTCTATATTTTTTTGTGTTCTATAAAATAACATTTGTAACTCCCAGATATGAAAATTAATTAAATGCCAATAAAATGGTTTACTATTGCGTTTACTTTATACGTCTACCATGTAAAAATAATTAAATGTTAATTAACTTTTTTTCCAGCTAAACTATTAATTTACATCCATAAAATTATTTTACGCAAATTTAGTTATTAAAAAAATATCGCTAAATTTTAAATGGGAAAATCTAAACTAATTTGCATTTCCATGTCATAATAATTATCGTTATAGTCACGATAATAATAAATACAAGAAATTGTAAAATTAAATGCGCCAGAACCGATAAGCACGCACAACTCCAATACAACATTGCATGATTTTAGAAATAACGAGTTTTATGGCTTAACATGGAAACTGTTTAAAATATACAATGTTGACCGGTGTTGGTAAAAAGTGTTATATTTTTAAGGTCATTACTAGTAATAATGAGAAATATAATTTAACAATTAAAGTGTTTTTTTTCTGCTCATTAAAATTAAAATTATATTTTTTTGCGTCAGGCAGAATCAAATTAAAATTTTAGTAAAATAAACATATGATAAAAATAAAATTCACTTATATGTATATAAAAGTATAATTTATCTTAAACCTATTTTCTGATGTGAAACATAAAGAACGTATGAGTTGAAACATTTATTTCTTTTTCATTTCTAAAACAACAACACTCTGGCCCTGGAGATATCAGGCCAGGGACCTGGGATCCCACTCGGTAATATCTTTTCTTATTGCATTCTCTCACTTGTATTAGCTTTTAAGGGATAACAACATGGCAAATGTGGTGAAGGAAAGTAACAATAGACTGGGTTACACTGTTTGTTGTAAGTAGCACGTTCATTTTGTTACAGCTATTATTAAATTAAATTTTTTTTAAAGGGTCTGTAAACTTGTTTAAAACTAAGACAATTTTTATCAAATTCAAATAAAAGTTAGGGTACTATTTATGTAAAATAACAATAACCCAGGATGGACCGAGGGATTGAGTGTATGGTCATTTAATAGTATATTATTGAATCGATCGTGTATTGAATTTCCAAAAAGAAAATAGTGGGAGGGACGTTCATAAAAAAGTAATGAGTTATAAGTAAAACAACACATAATTAATATTTTTAAAACCTTCCATCCATGGAAGGGATAAACGTAACTAAGCTACCAAAAGAATATATAATAAATCATAAAATATCCCCATAATTTTAAAGTCTTTATCACCAACGCGTTCTACACATTTACTGAATTCATATATCATACTATAAATTATAATGACTTTTATGTTTTTAACTACTTATATAATTATTCTAAATATATTTTTAAGCATTTAATTTCGTATAACACAGATTAAACTATGTTAATGCATCTAAAGCATCTAATTTTATTTGTTTTATTTTAATACCGAGTTTTAAGCAAAATTGTTTGTTCTGTGAAAATCGCTAATGACATGTATTTGTTTTGATGGCAATAAAATATTATTATTATAAATAAATTACTGCCATAAATTTTATTTCAAATTATTTTATCCAAAGTTTCTTTCAGGGACCTTTCATAGCTCTCAAATAACGTATTAACGTTTTATGTTGAATTATAATTTACAATAATTGCACGTGCTAGTAATAATATAATAAAACAGTAATTGTTTTATCTACGGGTACAGAGGTTGAATATCTCTAAAAAAATTTAAATTAGCTATTTACGGTATTTTTGTCTAACATATGTATATTTAATGCAATAAACGATGCTCAATTGATATATAAATTATAATTCTAACATTATTATATACGTTGAGTTGTCAGGCGTCGACTTTAGCACATGTCGAATGCAAGGCAGAGAGCAGTGGATGTTTGACGCATTGCAACATGTGATGGGTTTGAAAGAAACAAATCGCCTGAACCCCCTCAAATGGTATTCGTTTTTCACCTCAATACTTTCTGGCCCGTCTGAAATCCTTTAGAAAAGTCCACACATCCACACTCGTGGTGCTATTACACCTCAAATGTTAAAGGAAATAAGGGGGGAGTTTATGATTTATCTGTACGTAAATCATTTAATAAGGCCCAATACTAAAAGACAGTTCTAAAGTATATAATTTTAAACTATACTTTAAAAAATTTCCACTGAGTATTTAATGCATTTTTTTCAAAATAAAGAGTATTAGTTGACATATTAGTATGATTTTGAATGTTCGACTTACAAAGATTTCGTACTAATAATTCAGGGAGAGCTGTTTCATAAGTGAGCTAATTTATTGAGGTAAACAGTTTTGTTTGATTTCTACTATTATATGATTTTTATGCAAATTTTGTACACTTGTAAATTCTGTTATACAACTGTAAAACTCCAATATTAATAGTTCATACTTATTTTTAGAGTTGTTTATATATAGTAGTTCCGACTTGTTCCGGTCGAAAACAGGATTTACCCTTGACCTCTCGAACACTTATGTTTCCTATCTTAACAACGATATTTCGAAGGATTTAGAAACAGGTTTGATCACTACCATAAAAAAAAATCACTACTAAATCTACCTTAACTTTAAACTGAATTGCTTTTTTAGATTAAACGTTTTAAATATTCAAACTGGAATTAAAGCTTATAAACCATAAATGAGTTTCATTAATGTATAAAGGGACTGTTACAAACTTTATTCGGAGGTCTACTAATAGTCTTTTGTATAGGATAAAATGTTATAGCCCTAATTGTTTAAAAATATTAATTTGTCTTGTTGATTTTCATTTGAAATATAAATACCCCCGTCGCAGCAGACCTGCGTACTCAGCGAATTTCCAAATCAATAATATAAAAATAATATATGACAAGTTTAAAAAGAAATCTGTCCATAAACATGAATATTATTTGCCTATTCTCCATAAGATTAACATGGCAAAGAGTGTGCAGGTTTGCTGCTGTGAGGAACACTGAAATTAGGCATTTCTACCATAAATAATTTTTATCTTAACATTTATACCAACTTTCATCAACATCTGTCCATAAATAAAGGAGTTTGCCTATTCCCTATATGATTAATATGGGAAAAGAGTATGCAGGTTTGCTGCCATTATAAACACATAAACTATGATTTTTGAGCATAAAAGGATAGATCTCAACCACATGAAGCTAAATATCAAGTTTTATCTAAAAATATTGATTAATATGGGAAATATTAATTTTTCCCTATCCTCCATAAGATTAACATTAGAGCCCCACAATACAACGTACTGTGTTTAGATTTTTTAATATCTCGGTAACCGTTGGAGATAGAGAAAAACTTTAAGGAACTTAATTGTGTAGTTTTTTAAGCTGATTTTAATGGTGAAATATAAAATTAGAAATTTTTTTAAATTACATGTGAAAAACGCAAAAAACCCCATTTTGGGGTACAAAACCCCCCCAAACTACCCGTTCCCATTGACCGATATGTCTGGTTTACGAACTCGTCCGAGCACTTGTAGGAATACACGTCTCTACCAAATTTGGTCTTGATTGGACCATTTTTACGAGAGTTATCGTGTTCACAGACACATATATATATACATATATACATATATATATACATATATACATATATATATATATATATAAAAATTTTAACGACTATTGTTTTTGGACTCTGGGCACCTAAAGAAGAAAAAATAACATGGTCCCGGGCTTAAGTCTCACCATGAGACCTACGGTAATAGCTTCTTCCCTATGGGAAATTCGCTAAAAGCCTAGCGTATGTAACCTATTATAAAATAGACGTATAATTTCTGAAATAATAAAGAGGATAATGTTGTTTTAACCACTACTAAGCTAATCGATATAACTTTCTTCACCCAACAGAATAAAAAATAGTTATTGTACCACGGAGAGACGATTGTGGAAGCTCTTGGCAGCCAGGAACAAAAGACTACCTGGAAAGGGCGTTCCGCTGAAACATTCCCTGCATTGTACCTAACTCCAGTGCTCTAGCCTCACTGTCGAGAAAAATTCGTTAAACTACATGCATTTTAATCACAGAAAGAACATGGATCAATATGCAATTTTCAAATGTACGATTAAAATTAAATAGTGAAAAATGTTCATAAATATCTAACGTGCGTTTGAAATCATGTGTATTCACATATTTTGCTTACGCATCTGCTTTCATGAACTCATAATATGAATAGCAAGGTCTCTTCAAAAGGTTAAAGATAAAATAACGAGTTAAAATTATCATATCGTGTTTGTGTATGAATCAGTTATTCCGTTTGCTTTCAGTTTTGTTCTTGGAATCGAGATTAAAGAGAATATTTTATACGTCCTCTATAAATTTATATGCGTTTTGGTTTTAATTTTAGCTAGAAAATTTCACTTAAAACCTATAGTTGTAGCAAAACATATTTTTATAATGTATGAATAAATTTGAAATTTAATAGTAATGTGAGGAACTACGTTTTCAAGTAGTTAACACCCTAAGAATGAATGACAAAGAGTTTTTAATTGATATGTTTCAAATATGTAACTAAAACAGTCGACTATTATCTGTAAATATTTGCGTTATGAGCTCAAATAAAATGAAACAATTTTACTTAACATAAAACAAGCTCATGTTGTTTCTGTTAGCTTTCTTTATTAGAAAAAAATCATTCATTGAGATACATGTCTCGTCTTTTATCATAAAAAATACTGAGCAATAAAATTTACTTTAGTTAGTCTTTATTTTTTATCTATTCAACGTTACTTTTGGGACCACAATAATGGTAAACGTTTTTGTTAGCGTTTCAGTTTATAACTTTTCTTAAATACATTTTATGATCCATTCCATGATTTATTAATATACGATTATGGTTTAGTATTAAATACTTTCCATAAAATTACGTATTACATGTGCAATTACTATAATTCACAAAGTCAATCAAATAAGAAAAAATTGAATATTTGGTAATAAAAAGCGGCTTTGAAGAATGATGTTGAGATACAGTATTCATTGATGAATAAAATAAAAGACCTTCGAATTTTATTGAAGACCAAGCAGCAAAGGCAACATATCTAAACGTTGCTGAAAACTTTCCGTTGAAAACTTGCTCCAATCGAAGCGGGGATCGGAACTGTAGAGGGTAATCATTCCTTGTATTAAGTCAATCATTTGCCTGACTGGAGTGCATTAGGTTTGATTAAATTTTTATTCCCTTGAACTGAGTTTTGTTTTCAACATACTGAAAGAAACTGAAAGCTGTTTATCTCTTCAAATGAGATTAAATTATCCTACATACACAGATATACAATTTTTTCACGTATTCATAATTTAATACAAAATATCAGACTATATGAGGAAAAATAAATAAAAATATTTCGTCAACGTAATTTTGTGCTAGTGGTAATCTTCCCTATTAATAAATTAATTGAGACATAGTGGGCGCATTGTAGACTGATGGTTTTACGAGTATATGGAAATTTACTGAAACAACGAGATTAAGTGTGTAAACATTAAAATGCTCTCAGATATGACTGGTTGTATAATTTCTACTCGCTTCGCTCGGCCCCCCTATAGGTGTCGGCAGAATCGCCTTTCTTATTCACTAGTTTTTGTAATCACCTACCACAATGGAAACTCAAACACATATACGCCTCCGTTACAAACAATTACCACAATTTCCTTTTAAGAGTGATAATAGGAAGGTAATATCACCTTCCTAAAATAATATAAAAATAATAAAATAAAATAATAGAAAAAGAAATAGAAATAATAGAATAAAATAATAGAATAAAAGATGAAGGCTCTAAGTAATATAATAACGTAAAACGGAAGCTTAATATGGGTAAAAATTTTGATTAAAAAAATGTAATTCCTCAACATGAAATCAGATTTTTGAGCGAAAAAGTGAAACCCTGCATTTCACGAAATAAATCCAATGCATTTGATACGGGAAAATTTTAACATATTTTTCCTGGTTCGTAATGTGAAATTGTTATATTTGGCAGTTTCCTGTCGGTTGTGGATCTAAAGGAAGGTCCGTGCCAAATTTCAAGTGTCTAGCACTGCTAGAAGTGGATTAGAAGTAGCTTCCCTGGTCAATTGCACAAAACATACAAAGAGCCATCCAGAACTTAAGGAAAAACAACTAAATTTCCCATATTTATTAATTTTTCATTTCTTCCTTAAAGTTCTTGTAAAGTTATTAAGTTTTATTTTTAAGGGTGATTGGAGTGAGGTTTTTACAAAATATTAGTACTCTATGTACTATAATAACGTAAAATGGTAGGGATTAAAAAAATTACAAAAACGTTTTTTGTAATGAAGGGAAGTAGTTTCGATAAAAAGTCATATTGACAAAGATATAGATCTTCAAAAATCCGTATGGTAAGGTACTCTTAGTTTTTGAAGACATCTCGTTCAAGAGATATTTCAAAGAACTAAAAATATTTTATATTTTTATGTTATAAGGTTCGTGCCAAATTGAAAGTTCCTATCACTTCTAGAAGTGGGCTAGAATTCAGCGCACAAAAAACCTCTGTTTTCGATTGCATCTTTCGTTTAAAATATATAGCCGAGAAACAAAGATTTTTTTAATTTTAAGATTTTTTAGGGTAGTAAAATTTGAAATTGGATAATCTGTTGAATCAGTTACTTATAATTATATCTTATAAATGTTCCTAAAAAATCGTTTCTAGCTTAACAGGAAGTCATAGGTCTGAAAGTAATATACGAAACCTTTGGTTATAACTTGACCCAGAACCGGCAATTTCTTACTACTTCAAAAAAAAATTTTAACATTTTAAAAATGATATATAAGTTGCAATATTATTACGTATTCTCATTTATAGTTATAAAATAGATATGACTGGTTGTATAATTTCTATAATGGAAGTTACAGGAGTGAAAAGCTAAAACTACTCAAACAGCGGATAAAATCAATAGTACAATGTCAATATATTTTGTTTAAAATTTTTTTTTAAATTTTTAAGTAAATTTAAATTTTGATTTAAATAAAACTTTAACACAAAACTATGGAAACTCCCGGTTATGATGTGTACTTTTGCTAAGTATTTGAAGATAATTTGACACATCAAACTAAATTGAATTCCACCAAAGTTTGCATG